>JAFMSR010000012.1:41911994-41940457 GCA_022818135.1 Saxidomus purpurata | reverse complement strand
AATCATACCATGCCGAGTTTTACGAACAGCGACATTAGTTGTGATGAGATTTTACTGTAATAACTTGATGTTTTATGTGCATGTCATGTTTTAACCATTTGTCTATCCTTTCTATAGGTAAAAGATTACCCTGGTGTAAATAGCAAACATAATACAGAAATATGTAATTGTGTATAATTTTTATCATGTCATAAATCATTATAAATGGAAATTCTAATATAACGTACATGTATATGGTTTGTCGCCTAGCAACTGTGCAATATTTCATTTATTTCCTTACCATTTAATATATATTAAAAAGAATTATGCTTTATACAAGTTAGCACAAAATAGAAATTGCTTACAAATAGATTCAAGACAAGGTCTATGAAAACAGTCTCGGAATGTTCAAATCACAATAATTATATAGAATGAAATCTACGAATAAGGTTTGTGTCTGCTGGTGGTATTTCATTCAAACTCCACTGCAAATAAGGCTAAATTTGGGTTTTTATTTTCATGATGTTATTATGATTACTGCTAAAACAATCAACATAGCAATGACAAAATATTTTACAAATTCCATATTTAAGAGGCTTATAAGCTTGAATTCTGATTAAAATACACAAAGTGATAAAACAATGAGCTGAATAGACAGCCAAAAATATGAACATCTTAGATCAAAATTTAAAGATATTATCAAGATTGTTAATATTTAAGACAAGACAGTTCCTCTTTCCTAGTTCCTGGCAATCAGCTCTTGCTCATGTTGATAGTTAAGTGAACGCTGCTGTACCATCTCAGTACAGTCTTTAAATATTAGCTGTAAAATATGTGAACAAGTTCTGCATAAATTGTTAATGACTTCCGCATTCAAGTATGTGACCTAGCAACTACTGAAAAACTAAGGATTTCCTCTTGTTTCTGTTGTATCTCTCATCTTGAATGCCAAGTAAAATGTCTTGAAAATATCGCAACAAGCAAACCATTTCCTTTAGAAAGTAATTTGTATTTAAAATTTCAGTTTTAATGACGAAGGCATTAACATTTAGACAAAAAATGTAAATAAAATCTTATAAAGCCTTCACACGTACTGAACTTGGAACATTTATGGCAAGATCTGATTTAAAAATGACACATTTGTACAAAGACACACCACGTACAGTTTTAACATCAGGTATTACATAATTATATTATAGAAGTTTCTTCGTAATCAAAATATTCCTTATAGGTTTCATAACCTGCCTCTGTTGGACTGGAAAAACCTGCGTATATGTTATTAACTGTATTACAGTTTTCAAATGATTTTCAAGAAGATACTTCCAAATGTAAAACGGATAGGTCATTCAGATTCAATTTTCAATACGAAAATGTACATTGTTACTACTTAGAGATGATCGTCATACATTTCTGTCATTTATTCAATAGTTTCAGCATATGAATCCCTCCATTGCACTTTTTATACAACAAAAAGCCACTCGTTGTCAAATGTTGGTTGCCTGCCACCAGCATACTCAGCCAAGTACTCTCATGTACATGTAATTAAGAACATCTCTGCTTCAGCTAAGATTCTTGAAATTTGCATTTTGATCAAACTAAAAAGGATTTCACTGACCTTAGAAAAATAACATCATGAAGACTTCAGATGAGACAATTATAAACTATTAATACATGCTCATTTTTATTGTATGAACAAGGTGATTCCCTTAAATAAGAGCTACAGGTGAAAAGTATAGTACATGAAACTATTTTTAAGAAATAACCACACAATTGAAAATTAGAGTTGTTTTTTATATATGTGTAAGACAATGAGCTTGCAACTTTAAAGATTATATTGTTCAGCCATAATGACAAATCTATGCATTCACGATAAAAACAATAAAACATTCTAGTTCATAACATGTACTAAACTTGATTGCAGTGAACATCTTAGAAGTTTAATCATAGTTTGCACTTTCGCTTTCGATTTCCATTGCATTATGCTAGAACAGTATATTTTGTACAGAATGTTGAACACACTTGGAAGAGGTCAATATTACATGCCAAATATCTCAGCTCTAGGCCTTGTGGTTTCAGAGAAGAAGCGCTTGCGTTGAGCTCGATATAGTTGCCACAATGTCGGTTCGGTGTATGTGTATGTACGTGCGTGCGTGCATCCGAGTTTGTCCGGGCTGTAACTTATCCATAGATAAAGGGATTCTTAAATAACTTGGCACAAATGTTTACCATCATTAGACAGAGTGACATGCGCAAGAACTAGATATCAGGTACCTAGGTCTAAGGTCAAGGTAACACGTAGAGGTTAAAAGTCAAATTCAAGGATATCTTTGTCCGAAGCATTTTCTTCTTCATGCATGGAGGGATTTTGATTAACTTGGCACAAATGTTCACCACCATGGGCTACCCTTGCTTTAAGAATTACTTTCTTTGTTGTTACTGTAAAAAGCTCGAGAAAAGTCGAGACTACTTATCAGTGGTACAATATGCATGTTACATCCAATATTTAGGTATTTTTTTACCAACTTAGAAGTTAGTTCCATGGAAGCCTTCGGACTCGACATGTTGCACATGGGCATCTAGTTTAGTTTTTCCTATAGAGCCTTTGTAAAACCAAATGACCGATGGGCGGGGTCAATTTTAATCCGGAGCTCATAATTTAAATAATTGATTAGAGGTACACTAGACAATGCTACATGCCAAATATCTAAGCTCTATGCCTTGTGGTTTCAGAGAAGAATATTTTTTTAAGTTTGTCCTATTTAAGCCTAGATGTAAAACTAAGTGACCCACGGGCGAGGTCACTTTTGACCCGTGGTCATTAATTAAACAATCTTGGTAGAAATCTGTGTAAGGAAATGAGCTTGTAACTTCAAAAATACTATTGTTTTCTTGTAACAAATCTATGCCTTCACTATAAAAGCAATAAAACATACTTGTTCATTACATGTACTAAACTTGACAATGTTAAGCTATAGGCCTTGTGGTTTTGGAGAAGATTTTTTTAAATGTTTTTCATATTTTTGGCCATAGCAACCAGAGTTTTGCATGGAATGGAAATCTTTGAACAAACTGTATGCAATGAACATCCCTAATTACTTTTATCAACATTGGCCCATTGGTGTCAGATAATATGTCGTTTGAATCAAACTGTTGATGGACGACGGACAATCAATCACTTGAAAAGCTCACCCTGGCAAATTTTGATCCGGGACACATAATTTGAATAATCTTAGTAGAGGTACACTAAATAATGCTACATGCCCAATATCTATTATCTAAGTACATAATTCCATTCTAAAGACACCAATAAAACAGTGTCTTATCTGATAAGGAATAATTATACAATATACACCTCCTGTGGTTCATTTATGAAGGACCTTTTAATTGTATTTAAAGTAATTAATGAACTTTTCATGAACTACCGATGTCGATGTATAAAACTGTCCGTCATTGGTTGACAAGAAAGAATAGTCAATGGCATTGCATTCGTTATCAACTATTATAGAACTAGTCCGTTCTGACTTCAACAAGATTATGAACTGACAAATTTCAAGAAATGTTTATATTATGTTCATCTTTATTTTTTTTATTTAAATTGTAAGGGAATTTATCTATTTAATACGAATTGTTTGTTGTGTACAAGTTAGAAGCTTTATGTATTTTTGTACATATCTAAATTTGTGACTTTAATATTTGATTTCTCTCCCACAGAACAATATCATATAACGGTAAGTTCAGTACAGGGTAGTATAATCACAACGCTCCTTCTCGTTTGGTTCAATAATTCTAAGACAAAATAATATGGATAAAGAGATATTAGTACAAGCAGAAAGTAAAATGTACAGGTTAATGTTTTAAAAAGCGCTGTAATGTTTTAACTTAATGTAACAAAATTAGATATTAACTAAACTAAATGTTCGTCTTAACAATTATCCGCCTATATCTTATTTCGTATACTGATTTTGTTGAATCTCTTTGCGCAGTATAAAATGATCTTTTATACAGGAGTACCGACAATTGCAAAAATGTACTCGACCCTATGATGAAAGCAATATATTACATGTTTCAGACATACATCCTTTCGGCATTTCGAACTTCAATTTAGACAATAAATGCCATTCTATACTACAATTCGAATAAAAAATTATCAAAAAAGATCAATTTATCCACATTATTAACAATTAAGCTTTCGCCGATGTAAGTTTAATTTGTTTTCTTTGACATTTTCTCTTTAATCGCAGAATCCAAATACCTATCTGTTTTGTCAATCCTTTTAATTTTTGTCGAGACGCTTGCGAAAGCACGATATAGCTGTCCAAATGGCTGTTCGGTGTATATACGTGCATGCGTCTTTGTGTGCTTGCGTGCATGCGTCCGTCCATCCATCCGTCCGAGTTTAGTTTGTCCGGGCTGTAACTTATCCATAGATCAAGGGGTTATTGAATAACTTGGTAAAAATGTTCACCATAATCAGAAGAAGTGTCATGTGTAAGAACCAGGTCCCTATGACAAAGGTCAAGGTAACACTAAAGGTGAAATTTAAGAATGACTTTGTCCGGAGCATATCTTTTTCATGCATGGAAGGAGTTTGATGTAGATAGGCACAAATGTTCATCACCATAAGACGGAGAGTCATGCGCAAGAACTAGGTCCATAGGTCTAAGATCAAGGACACACTTAGAGGCCATAGGTCAGATACAAGAATAATTCAAGAATGACTTTGTCCGGAGCATTTCTTCTTTATGCATGGAGGGATTTTGATGTTACTTGGCACAAATGTTCACCACCATGAGACAAAGTGTCATGTGCAAAAACCAGGTCCATAGGTCTAAGGTCAAGGTCACACTTAGAGGCCAAAGGTCAGATAAAAGAATAATTCAAGTATGACTTTGTCCAGAGTATTTCTTCTTCATGCATGGAGGGATTTTGCTGCTACTTGGCACAAACGTTCACCACCATGGGACGGCGTGTCATGCGCAAGAACCAGGTCCCTATGTCTAAGGTAAAGGTAACACTTAGAGGTCAAAAGTCAAATTCAAGAATATCTTTGTCCGGAGCATTTCTTCTTCATGTACAGAGGAATTTTGATGTAACTTGGCATTAATGTTCAACACAATCGGCTTCCCTTTTTTTAAGAACTACTTCCCTTTGTTGTTACTATAGATAGCTTATATTGTAACTTTTTTATTACTGGCCGTAGATAAAAATCGAGACCACTTTTCTGTGGTACAACATGCATGTTACATCCAGTATTAGGTGTTTTTTTACCTATCTCTTCTTCGTAAGGAGTTAGCCTTTTTGACATATGGCTGCTCAACATGTTGCACGTTGGCATATAGTCTTCATTTGTCTTCAGCAGCATTACGTTGCATTCACATATGGTAATTTGAACAAGTACCGTCTGGGATAATAGATTAAACTTGTAATAATGCTTTTAAGTTTCAAGACAGAAAATTTCCTCAAGTGGCGTTAAAGTTCCGAGATGTCTGCATGAACACATTCTGATAATGTCAAAAGGTCTTAAATTTTACTATCGTAATTCTGATTTGGTTTTGAAATTCAATAGTAATCTAAAGACTCTTCTGCGAGAAGGTATTTCAAAACCCGATTTTTATGGGGATGTGGTTTACAAACTTCGTAAGATTTTGGGTCATGGCAATTTTCCAACTGTATTTGCTAAAATTATAAAACGTTTTGTTAAAAGAGGTTACGACCCAACTGTTTTGAGACACACCGCATGTTTGGTGTTCAACCCGTTTACAGTTGGACGCTATGCTTCGATCTTTGATTGTGTCTGACGGAAGAGGGGGAGGACTCTGTGATGGGCAGTTTTTAAATCCCACTGGGACGAAACTGTTTTGATTTCTGTCCTCTGGCCTGTTTCGTCGGGCCCTTAAGGGTGTTTCTCTTGGTGCTCTGCCTTCTGCAAAGGCATTGAGTACATACGTTTTTTTGGTTCTCAAGGTTTGCTTTTTATATATTTATACACGAGCATTTTTGTGTTTTACATACCATGCCTTTTGTTTCCATTGCGTGTGTTAGAGATTCACCTAGCAGGGATTACTTTTATTTACACTGTCCTGTGACTTTGGAACATGGTGGGGGTAAGAGTGAGGTTGGGTGCGCACCATAAACCGGTTTAAGCTCCCCAGTGGTGTTTTTGCCACTGACCGTTCCAAGGCGGTGCCCCACTGTGTTCCTTTGGTTGTTCGTTTTGTCCTCGTGTGTTTGCTTTGTATGCTGGTGTGTGTTGGTAGTGTATGTTTGTGTGTGTGCGTGATTGTGTGTGTGTGTGTGTGTGTGTGTGTGTGTGTGTGTGTGTTGGTGGTGTGCACTTCTGGGTGCTCTGGGGCTCGTTTTGGGGAGGCTGCGTTTTTGGTACGTGGCATTCCCTGTTTGATATTATTTTTGTTTTTAAATCATGTACAACTTGCACTTTTTCAAACAGGACCTCACTAGAGAGTAAAATACTATAGTACACTGTATCCACAACATACTGAGGTTATTTCCCTGTACATAATTTGTATGCCCTCTTCAAAGTAGAGGTGTATATAGGTTTGCGGGTGTCGGTCAGTCGGTCCGTTCATCCGTCTACCAAGACGTTCTCGAACGCTTGGGTCTAGCATCGGGGATTAGTCACGACCTAAGTTAAAATAGATCAGTGGGTTAAAGATCAATGTAACATTGATCCGGAATAGTAAGACGGTTTCTAGACGATAACTCGAGAACGCTTTTTATGGATTACGTGAAATTTTAACCTGTAATATGTCTGAATTTTGAGACCCCAATTACAAGTATACACAATTGAATACTACTTAGTGCACATATGGCATGCTTCCTTAATATTATTTCGAATGAACAGATAAATAGTCTCGTGTTTGGTATAGTTTTTCTGTTCATAGCTCGCCGAAGACCGTTAATTTGATGTACACAACAATATGTGTGATTGCTGTCATCTGGGACCTTAGAGTCTACGGAATATAGTCAACCGAATATATGAATATTATGGCTGAATTGTGCACAAGCTAAAGCTTAATACGTTAGAGGAAATGCATTTGTCTGCATGTTCCATGATACAATTTATTACAGCAGATTCAATGGTTCTAAACAAATAAGTATAAATAAAATGAAATAGACACAGGGTTGTGCTGTGGTCGAGAGATTAACGCTTTAGAATACCAATCCGGAGGTCCGCGGTTCGAATCCCGGCCGGGGCACTGGAAATGTCAGAAACGCTTGTTAGCGTTTTCCATCCATCTACAGATGAACTGGTTAAAATTCCAGTAGTAGTCTCACGTGTATTGGTGCTTTACACCGGGCATGTAAACAAGAACCAATGAGTCTATTCGTGAAAGAGCTAGGGTGTGGTACCTGAATTCCCATGTATCTGTATCTGTCTCTCTACAGGGCGTAAAATATACACCTTTAAAAGGGATGGTGGACCATAACACATCTAACAAACTAACAAAATAGTATAGATATGAAATGAAAAATGTCTTATAAATGGTAGTGAAAATATACTGAAAGAGGCACTCCCTACATCTAGCAGATTATATTCTCGAAACATGAATTATGCGTTCAATGAACGTAAAATGATAAATAAATACAATTTCAAAGAAGAACCTATGGCGAAAAAATGCTCATTTTACCACAATTAATTAATATAGAGGCTTTCTGTAATAAATTGCATCCACCAATTAATTGTACAACATCAATTTTATATAGATTATTGAATGGTTTAGGATACTGCAGTATATTTTAGACTGTTGATTTTATCGATAATGACTTGGAAAGCATAGCTGAAACTTTTTTTGTTTTTGTTGGTTACATGTTAGTTAGAACTTTCTGCTTTACGTATTTACAGGATAATTTATGCTACTTCAAATGTTTTCACATATATTGCTACATGTCAGTTATAAACTTATTTTGTCACGATAGTACGTTTGTCTGTGCAACTGTATGTTTTTACGTGCACTTTAGAGTATTTTATTAGACTCTTGTAATTGGAATTTGTTACTTTCTTATTTATATAAAAAAGAAATCGTTTCAATTTTATAGGTGTAACAGTTAAAAGGGATACGTCACTATTGTTGTTCGATATATTGTTATTCTGTAATCTTAAAGTTTGAAACATTGCACAATATCTCAGACTAAGAGGCTTAAACAACTCAACACCTTTCCTACTTACGTAGGTTTGTATTTTCAAATATGAGTTAATCATTATGATTATCATTATAAAATGGTTTCCTCTTTCAAATGATATCATTAAAACCTTCTTAAAACTGAATCGTTCGTGTAATGAAACTCGTGAAACAACTTCATAAGTGTTCTTGTATTTATGAGACAATGTATTATCTTAATGAAATGTCTTATAATCGTCCACACGAGGATGAATTAATATATTCCCCGTGGGTTTTGCAAGAATACTAATCTCATTGTCAAGAATTCATAAGTTCCAGTAATGATTTTTGATCAAATAATTGATAGACTTATTACTTTTTTGATGATGTTTATAAATGTTTTATAAAAGTAAAATGTTACCGACTAGACAAAGTTTTTGTAATACAAATGTAGCTGTCGTAAAATGATAGAAACAATTTCTTTCATTCAGCCGTAAGCAATACCGGACATTTTTGCGTCAGAAATTTGTACAAGAAAAGTACTGATGGGCAAAGCATCAATAATGCGGCAAAATGGCTTTCAATGAGCAAATTAATCACACCAGGTGCTACATAAATGGTTTGGCGTGAGACTTTGCTTCATAAAAAAGCGTCATTTCCCCAACTGTTTTTAAACATATCTGGCGGCAGAATGACTATATTATTTCTTCGAAACAATGATACATCTTTACATAGGCAATAAATACATACTGTGACTCCTTTACTATTTCTTAAAAAAACAAAACAAATATCGCTTCATTATTGCGTCCCAGGACCACAATTACAAGTAGCTCTCATTTTACCTAGAAAGATGTCTTACAAACAAAAGTGACCTTTTTTGTACCAAAACCATCCGTTTTGCTTTCCAAGCCGAAAGGTACATGTAAAAAATATAGTACAGTATATTTTTTTTAATGATATAGCAAAAAATAAAGAAAGGCTTTCCGACAACTAATTCTCATGACGAAACGACTTGCATAAAAAGGAAAGGCATATGTCAACATTGTTTTAGAGTGAATAGAATATGGTTCTATCATAGTTTTTATGCCCCCGAAGGGTGGCATATTAAAAGCACACTGTCCATCTGTCTTTCTGTCCGTCTGTGGGTTCCCCCTTACATTTACGAACTGTAACTTTGTCATGCATTGAAGGATTTTATAATAACTTGGCACAAATGTTCACCACATTAAAAGTAATGGAATCCTGTATATATGCATACATTTGTGGATTGACTTAAAATAACTTTGCACAAATATTCAGCACATCAAGACAATGTGTTACGTGCAAGAACCACTTCAAAGGTCAAGGTCACACTAAGAGTTTAAAAGGAACGGAATATGCATGTATGCATGGTTACTCTGTCATGCATGGAAGGATTTTAAAATTACATGGAACAATTGATGAGCACATAGACATACAAAGACAGTGAGATACCTCTTTCGGGCGCATTTGTCACCTGTTGGGGACAGCTCTTCTTGGCCATATCAGTACATTTAAAAGGATCCTGGGTCCTGAAAGTATTCGGTATTCCCTGTAAAAGTACAGTACAGTTACAACAGATCTAGTTTATAAATTCCACCAGCTAATGTGCCAATCCAAAGTATCGTGATTTATATGATTAAAAAAGTCAAAAAAAGGTTAAGACTATAAAAATCAAAGCAAACTGCGTATTTTATTAATGGGGCACCAATCCCACTCTGATTAGTTTGTTCTTTAAACTATTCTTACTTAAAGCTGCTCACTCTAAGACGTTTGTAAAAGATAAAGTTCTTCAAACTGTTAAACCTTATGAAAATAACATATTTTAGTACATATAGTCATTTAAAATGTTTCCAGTACAAATTCCTGTCACGTATATCTGTAAATTTGAAATAATACGCCACCAAATAGTAAAGCGTTGCAAACTTATAGTGTAGCGGGGCTGTAAAACCAGTATTTTCAATCAGTATTTTCAATCGGTTTTAGCAACTTCCTACCTAGATGTTTACTTTTATTGTTGATTGTAGCATTTTGTTTTATATTTATGAATTAGTATGTCATTTTTGAAATTTTTTTTTTTTTCAACGGCAACAGAGCGAGCAGTTTTAAATAGCAAATACTTTTACCGTTTAGATTTTCAAATAACCAAATCTGTAATCAGCCATTACCGTATTGTTTATAACTTAACTTAATTTTACTTAATTTTTATCCTTATTAGTTTAATATGAATGAAAATGTTTATGAATATTTGCAGAAAAACATAATTTGAACACACTTTAGGAAGTCTTTTAGGCAATGCTACATGCCAAATATCTAAGCTCTAGGCCTTGTGGTTTCAGAGTTGAAGATTTTTAAAGTTTTTCCAATATAAGTCTATGTAAAACTAAGTGACCACCGTGCGGGGTCAATTTTGACCCCAGGGCATAATTTGAACAATCTTGGTAGAGGTCCACTAGCTAATGCTACATGCCAAATATCTCAGCTCTAACCTTTTTAGAGAAGTGTAAAACTAAGTGACCCCTAGTGCGGGTTCAGTTTTGATCCGGGGTCATAATTTGAACAAACTGGGTAGAGGTTTTACTAGACAATGCTACATGCCAAATATCTTATTTCTAGGCCTTGTGGTTTCAGAGAAGAAGATTGTTAAAGTTTTTCCTATTTGATGCCATAGCAATCAGAGTTCTGCATTGAATGGAATTTGTTGTACAGTTTTAGAGCTTCATGCAAGGAACATTCCTGCATTGTTTTATCAACATTGGCCCAGTGATTTCAGAGGAGATGTCATTTGAATCAAAATGTTGACGGACAATCATAAATCAGAAAAGCTCACCCTGGCATAGCCAGGTGAGCTAAAAGATTATTTAGATAAGCGTGCATTTTTCTCTCCATATTGAATTTTACTTTATGCAGTTGTTGATATTGGTGTTATATATAAAAGCGTGACTTCAGCTTTAAAGACATCTATTTAGAAACAGACAAAAATGATCGCTACATCAAATCAGTTTTGCACTTGTGCTGCGTCAATAACAGTCAGAAGTACGTTTCGACGTGAACACTTTTAGCCAGAATTTAGCCATCAAAATAATGGATATTTTTTAATATTATCCGGGTATTTCGTACCTATTTACGTCTTTGATCGGTCTTTTATTTTCATATATTTGGGTACCGATAAAGATATCATTTATCATAAATTAGTCTAGAGCGATCACTGCCCTTGAGGTATTGCTCATAAATTTTGTCTAGACATCTGTTTAGAACAGCGGACCTTCTTCAGACAAAGAATAATATAACTTAATCCATTAACGCTCCATTAACTGCGTTTTAAGCAGTCTCGAGGAGCCGTTCTGTAATGATATTAAAGAAAAGATAGAAACTAAAATTGGTTTTTACTTGATTATTTCTATTCTTGTCATATCAATAAATGACATAAAGAAATCAATAAAGGCATGTCTATTACAGAAATGAGAGTGTTAGTTTCGAGCTCAAAGGGCCGGAATGACTTTACTGATAAGAACTGATAAGCATAATGTATAGCTACAGGCAACATATGCGCACCAGTCTTAAGAGTTCAACAAACAATAAATTAATACATGAACATAAAAGCACCGATTCTCCTGTAAGTTATACCTATCATCCAGATTCTTCTGTAAGTGACAGTTCATGAATGTAAATAGTTTCTGTACATGACGTTTGTACTGATCTGTGAATGGCAACATAACCTGTACAGCAAGGAATTCATAAGAATATGTCAGTAGGGTTTGTCAATGTAATTTATTTTGAATCGATACATCTGTGGAATCAGCTTATATTTGCTCCTTCCTAGATTCCGTTATTAGCTGTACTGCCTTGACTTGTTGTACTTTCTAGACCTACTGCTCTACCTAGACTTGGATTCGCTACTCATTACAAAGGGCCCATGGATATTATTAGAAATTCACCTATGATATTAACTACTCTACCTCTCTATATGCATAAGGACGCAATGCAATTAACTTTTGCTCGAAAATTATGTTTACTTAATATTTTACAGGTTAGATATAACTCATTTAAAATTGGGCTTAGTGCTTGAAATGAATGTTTTCTACTGTATACACATTTAAACCGCTAATTATTGAACATACTAATTCAAATTGTTAAATAGAGCTTAATTGACACTAAAACAGGTTTCCAGTATTCTTTGTGGAAATTAAAAATATCTCAATAACTTCATATCTGTAATATTCACTATCCTTGCAATTCGGAAATCTTTTATGAATTACGCCTTCCTTATGTACACTTACTGTTTTGTTTATGCATTTGCGTAACCATGCGTGAGTATATATTATTCTTACGCTTTGATATATATCTTTTGGAAATGAAAACCAGTCTACCTCTGTCTTTATTCATATGCATATATCACAATTTATCTATGATCAATGCTTGAACACATTGGGATCGACTATATAAACCGGATATCATTCATATAAAGATCTTGGTGGAACCTCTACCTTTAAAAAATAAGTTGTGTCAGCTTCACCTCGTCAATGCTGTTTGGGAACTAAGGGAAGCTTCACCTCGTCAATGCTGTAAGGGAACTAAGGGAAGCTTCACCTCGTCAATGCTGTAAGGGAACTAAGGGAAGCTTCACCTCGTCAATGCTGTAAGGGAACTAAGGGAAGCTTCACCTCGTCAATACTGTTAGGGAACTAAGGGAAGCTTCACCTCGTCAATGCTGTAAGGGAACTAAGGGAAGCTTCACCTCGTCAATGCTGTAAGGGAACTAAGGGAAGCTTTTCTGTTTTACTGTTATTACAACGTCACATAGAGTGGTGCGAACACATGCAAGGAACCATAAATTGACTTAAATTAGTACATACAAATACTGCTTGTCGGTGCACTTTTGAAATCTTGCTTGTTATTTGCTAAGATAAAATTGCTATAATGATCTGTGACATTTGTAAGTAGTTAGCAAGGAGTCTGTTTTGACTTTACTTATAAAAGAACGAAAATGTTTTGATTTTGTAATAAATTAAGGTATTTTTAAGTCTGTTTTCTGTATTCAGAGCAATTCCAGGCTATCAATTTCATCATCTCCTATACTATAAACAGTAGTTTATAAGACAATTTGAAACCAATAATTGCAACAAATACATTTTCACATTTAGAAAAAAATATCAAACCTTGCAGCTTAAATTTTGTCAAACTCGTAAATGTACAGTAGCCGATACCGTAAACATAAAAAATGCATATTTGTTATATTTTGATTTCCATTAATTGTCTATTATAACGCGGTGAATTGTATTTGATTGTGTAATACCACCTTGCTGAATTAATTTGCCTTATTTATCTCCTTAGATTATTTGTTTGTATGTTATTGGATAATCTACGTTATGTCGGAAAATAGTTTTTATATAGTCTTATTTTGATTATCATAACCGACTATAAATAAGGATTATCTTACGTTACCTTATCTTATCTAATCTTATCTTGAACGTATTTGCATGTTTTAACTGAACTGTTGAAATGTGGTATTTGATTGTGTTATACCACCTTGCTAAGTTAACTTGCCTCTTTGACTAGCCGTTCGTTTTTTAAATGAGGACCAAGATATATCCAAAGATTGCTTTTCCAAAACGATAGTCATATATTATGTGCTTTATAAATTATTGTGTCTGGTCATTTGGTCTGTACAGATATCAGAATGTATCTTTTAAGAAAGTATTTGTAGATGAAAGGATAGATGTAAGTCTGCTCAAAATACAGTATCATTTACCTTGATGTCCTGTTTCTTAAAGTAGATGTTTTCAATGCTGAAGTTATTTGTCACAGTTATTTGTGTGTATTTAGGCATTTTCTTCTTATTTGCTCTACTTTGTAGACCTAAATGGTTAACTTTAAGCTCATTAAAAGCCAGTCTAATCACTCATTGACCTTTTGTATTAGCATTTACTTCTCAGAAATATTTTTTTTTTTATAATCAAATGCGGTAATTAGGAGAGAAACTACCGTAATTGTAAATATTAGAAGTTCTTTGTAAGTACAGCTTTGTTCCGATACATTTCGCTCAAGTCGATGAAAGGTGTTAGCGACATTCATATCTACCTCAAGATTACCCTGGCCAGGCAGTTGTCCTAATCTTGAGAATACTCGATAACTAAAGCACCTGTCATGATGGTTATAGTCAAAATTGTTTATTTCATTAAATATTCATCATTTGTATCATTGTTATAATCAACATTACTAGCAAATATGATGCTTTACATTGACGATTCAACTGAAATAAATGAGAGCTAAATTTGCAGAATAGTGTTTTGTATGAACCTACTGGATATGAAATTATAAATTTATTTGAGTTTTTTATAGATCCGCATGCGTTTTCCAGATGTATACAGTGTGCAGACATCTTTTTATGTTTTGCCCTTTGCAATATTGTTTTATACAAATAAAAAAACTTGAACGATGTAAAAGGAATTAAATAATTCATTAAAACCCGGGTTAATATGGGCTTTTTATGAATAACAGGTTTCAAGTGTACGTATATTTTAATATTTACTTGAATCAAATACTGATTTAGATACTGCATAGAGCTTGATTGACACAAAACAAAACGATTTCCCTATGAAAATTTCAAAACAAAATCAAATAATTGCACCACTGTACTTTGCAATTCTGAATTCTCTAAACATTCATTTCTCCCTTGAGTATAGTTACTGTCTTGTTAATTCACGATATGTTACCATAATGTTAACTTGCATAATTCTTAGCTTTAAAGTCATTTTACCCTTCAAAATGGCCAAATAGGGTTATAGCCAAGATGCTAAAACACAGTGGATGCTTAAAACATATAAAAAAAACTTTTACCAAGTTGTTTCTGTTATTGAAAGAATCAAATTAAGATATACATTTCCGAAAGGCAGGATATTTTTCATATTTTGACTAGGATAGTCAAACAAGATTTCCTCCATATTAAATGTGAATGAAACTGTTATACAGATTGCCATTTTTTGTAATTACTATGACGATGTTTATTATTCTAGGAGTATAAATCACTGATTAATGTTTAAATTGAATTATGATGGTCAATTTGAATGGTAATATCAAGTTAAAAGAATCTTTTTGGAATAAAAACCAGTCTATTTCTGCCTCTATTCACCTGCTTGTACTCGTGTGTGTATCTCTGGTCATTGTTATAGACATATGGTCCACGTAGGGAACAAGATGTCATTACGTACAGTATATCATATCAGGGTTAGGGTTAAGGTTTAGTAATGTCATTACGTACAGTATATCATATCTATGTATATATAGTATAATGCACCTTAGTTGTGTCAGATGCAATCATTACCCCCGTCCTGTGTGGGATTAGCTTTTCTGAGAACAACGTGACAATGTTTCAAGCCAATAAATACATGAAAACATGCATTGACCACGATGTCTATCCCATCACTTGTTTGATCAAGTGCTCTTATAACTATTGCATTTAATGTATGAATATATTGTAAACGTGAGGAGCGTATTTTATGAGTGTGGCATCTTATTAATAGACGGAAATCTTTCAGTGTAGTGATCAAAATGGACCACGCTACTAAAAAAAGTTTTTACCATTAAGTTAACTTGTTGTACAGATATTCATGAAAGTGGGGAAACTTTATACAAAACAAATAGAATAGCTCTGTCGTATTTATAAAAAAGCCGAATTAAAATGTGCTAATCTGAGTTCTGCTTTAATTAAAATATATTATTAAATTAAAGCATAACTTCGATTACCACTCTTTGTCACGCCCCTAAAACAAAACTTCGATTTCCATATCTTGTACGATTGGAACGTAAATAGAAAAGGAGTTACACCGTGCCTTCAATTTTTGTCTGCTCGGTCATTTCCTTCCGTCATTCTTACATTAAGTGTGCACAATATTTCTTGTATAAGTAGTTGGAATAAAGTTAAAAACATAGGAAGTAAGCCGCCATGTTTGACCTTCTTAAACAATCCAATAATTGTTAATTTCGCAGTACTAGCGTTCAAATCGAGACCCCGTTGTGTGATTTTAGAATGTTATTAATTACTATAAAATCTATACAAATGTATCTATACATGGACGATTAATTTTGACATTAACACTTTTTAGTTACTGAAAAGCTTAAAACGGAAAAGTATGATTTATTAGAACAATCTCGTTTTTTTTGGTCGGATTCTTTGGTGGAATCGGAACTCTATGTTTCTTCTCAACTTTGACACGCTACAGTAATTCATGTATATTCAAATGTAGACACTAGTCACATATGTCCCATTAACGAAGGTTTTTATTTCTTATCATTCCTGACTGCCTACCACGATCGACACCGCATCAGACATTTTCATTCAAGAATGGCATTGTTGCCTTCAACTTTACAGCCGCTAGACACGCCTTCTGGCGTTTGCTTTATTAGCAACGATTTCCGTTACAAAAAGTAAATGACCGCGATACGGGCAGAAACCAGTACATAGAAACCGTATTGTTATAATATTGTTCATTAGAACGATGTGATGTCATTAATGGCTTCCTCTATGGTCATCAATTTTGGATTTTTTTATTTCAGTAAGCAGGTATTCGTACATAGTACATTGTATGTGTAACAGTTTGACATGCATTTATAAACCAGACTTAAATTGAATCGCAAGGGTCCCCCACAGAAATTGCTGGCATTGCAATGTGCTATACACTGTATAATTATAAAAAAACTTTTTTTTATATTAACCATCAGCACTAGATTGCAAGAACATTCTTGGTTTATATACACATGTTCTTCTCACAAAAGTATATTCCTTGAACCTCTATGCCATAAATGTCACAGAATCTCTATCAATTTAATGATACATGTAAGATTATAATAGAACCATGTTCTGTTTACTCTAAAACACTGTTGACATATGCCTTTCTTTCGTATTCAAGTCAATTTCTCACTAGAAAAGAGTTATCAGAGAGCCTTTCTTATTTTTTGCAATATGATTGAAAAATTACTGTGCTTTACTTCTAACGTGTACTTAGCAATTTAAAAAGCAAAGTAGAATACTTTTGGGTACTAAACGATCATTTCTGTCGGTAAGACATCTCTGTCTTGGTAGAATAAGAACTTATTGTACTTGTTTGTAATTGTGCTCCTGGGCCTGCACATACGATTGTAGGCAATGCCAGTAATAAAATCTTCCTGAATAGTTATCAATCCTGTGCTAATGACCAAAAAAGAATCTGTGGGCGAACAATGCTATACAAGTATATATTTTACAATACATAGCCGTTAGAGATTCCTTCGTTAAATATCATAGTGTATAGATCGTGTAATGGCATAGCGTGTAGAAAATTTTGATTTTGTTGGGAGAAAGTATTGTTGATTTCGTATTTTGAATGGAATATTGTTTATCCTACTAATGGACCCAAATACTTCTCATTCAGCAAGAACGTCTCACGTTGAAAAGTTGATTACATGTTTTAGTCGCACATTTTTCAGACGGCTTATTTTGTTAGACACAACAAATACAAATGATCCATCAATAAAGCACACTGTTTGTACAGAAAGTACGTGATAGTGAGATGCAGACACAATCTGGAAAAGAGCTTTATCGATTACTTGTGTCATTTAAATTTTTTTCAACCGTAACCTTTACCCAATGCAATAATTTGAACTTGGCCAATATATTCTCCTGCAAAATATTAAGTGGAAACTAAATACCCTGTGCAAAGATACATGCATACTTATTGACGAGAATTGTTAGTATTCGCATAGAGCTGCTACACACCTATATGTAAGACTAGTTTACCTTCCTATATTGTGTACATGCTAAAAGTTAAACTGGGTTTGTGCAAATCTGCGAAAATGATTATCTTACTGTTTTATATGACTTCACATTAACTTCAGTTTTGCCGTAACGCAATTTTGCTTTGGCAAAAACATATTTCCGATTGCCATATGAGGGAAATGATATTCTTTTCAGCTTAGAATAACAAAAGCAATCATATATGGAACGCCATAGCTGCCTTCTATACACACTTCTTAAATGGTGATGTCCTTTTGATATATGGTGATGTCGTTTTGATAGATGGTGCTGTGGTTTTGATAGATGATGCTGTGGTTTTGATAGATGGTGATGTCGTTTTGATAGATGGTGCTGTCGTTTTGATAGATGGTGCTGTGGTTTTTGTAGATGATGATGTCGTTTTGATTGATGGTGCTGTAGTTTTGATATATGGTGATGTCGTTTTGATAGATGGTGCTGTGGTTTTGATAAATGGTGACGTCGTTTTGATTTATGGTGGTGCCATTTTGGTATATGGTGCTGTCATTTTATATATGGTGCTGTGGTTTTGATATACGGTGATGTCGTTTTGATAGATGGTGCTGTGGTTTTGATAAATGGTGATGTCGTTTTGATATATGGTGCTGTGGTTTTAATAGATGGTGCTGTCATTTTGGTAAATGGTGCTGTCATTTTTATATATGGTGGTGTGGTTTTAGCAAATGGTGATGTGAGTTTGATATATGGTGCTGTCATATTTATATATGGTACAGTGGTTTTGATATATTGTTCTGTCATTTTTTTATTACGATGATGTTTGATAGCACCATATATCAAAAGGACATCACCATTTAAGAAGTGTGTATAGAAGGCAGCTATGGCGTTCCATAATCATAGATGTCACATAAATACCAAAGCATTTGACTGAGGTGACCTAGATCTGACATAACCGGATTTTATTAATAACGCTGAAGGATGAAAATAAAATTTAACCTGACATTCACATACCGGTTCAGTCACGAATGTCTTTTTCCATTATAATTATTTATTACTATTTTAGTTATTATTTACACGCTAAATGAAGTTATACTATTTTTATACATTAGATCTATAACTGAAACAACCCCAAACTCTTGGTGTTGAACGTCAGTCTAAATGTGTTGAAGTTGTTTAAACGATACCTTGTTGAAAGGAAAGTTCGGTATTTTATTTCTGCGACCAATCTCAAACACTTACATGAAGTAAAAAGTAAGTTATGATTCGACATGTCTGTGGATAGGCATTTCAACTCTCTAAATATCTAAGGCTCGAAGATATTGCGTTTTATTTCCACCTATCCCATCGTTTTTTGTCACAGTCAAATTGTAATAACATACAGAAAAATGATATCCATCATAAAATATTGTGCGAGCTAATAACGTACCAAAATTTAATCATTCTCACATGTAAGAAACAGTGTCATTGTTAACAAATTCAAATTTCATTTTACTAAAATATGCTATAACAGATAAAGTTTTAGAAACTCTAAGTAGTTTTAATAACATAACATTTTCAGTACACCAACAAACACAACACTCGCTTACAGAAAGAAATACAAGCAAATAATGTATCTTGCAATAAAAAGCGACGTTCACACTTTCGAAAAGAAGACGATTTATATCAGATAATGTTGCGTAATTAAATTGTCTAACAGCTTGTTTATTTGCCTTAAGTTATATCTATAATAAACCAATTAAAACACATCTTACTGCTCGTTTCAATTTTTCACAGGAGTTGTACAGGAGTACATTTTGCACAGGATGATATTAACATATTCAAAAACTAAGAGTGATAAAATTGTAAAATCAGGGTATGGCTATTACGAGGATGATTAACTGACATCATCCTAGTGACACATTAGCGACTTTGTATCGTAAAATCCTAAAAGCAGCCTGCTACTGACAGACGTTCTCAGAAGTTTCTCTGTTGCTGTCAGAATCAATCTACAAGTTCATTCAGACATATATATGCAGTTATGGAATATCCAGTAAGCAATTTCATATAATCCATGATTCTTTTATAATAATGTTACGTGAAATAAACATAGATAAATATGTAATATAAGAACTGTTTCTATACAGACACACCACGGTACATTTAGAAAATCATTCGCATGCCTGTGAATACTGTGCCTATGTTTTATAACTTGATGCCGCCTGGAGGTGGCGTGTATATTGGAATGCAGTAAGTAAAATTTCCATGGGGTGACGTAACTACTTTTAGACTGTAGACTGATTTCACAGTGTGTTCTTTTGTAACAAGTGGTCTTTTGATTTGAGATCGCGAACCAGTCTAAATGTTACGGAAATAGCCGATTTTAAACGAATGACTTTTAACAGATATTTTAATATACTTTACGAAACTACCAAGTTTATGATGTGTCCACTTCTTATTTAAAGTGCCCGAGAAGTTAAATTCGTTTGTTTACATAAATTTGTACCGCCATTCCGAAACAAACGTCTGTTTTGGTGAATAACGAAGTTATACTCTCTGAAACTCAATGCCTCGATAGTGCAGTGCTATGGCACGCACAAATTAATTTATATCTTGGAAATACTTTTTCTTTCGTACAAGAATAATATAAATTGAAGCAAATTTATATATTAGAATTCTAAACTTTGGAAAATAAAAAATTATTTCAATGATTTGATAATTCAATAATGTGACAGCAGCCAATTTCCATACAGAGGAAACAATGCCTATAGACTTGACGTAGAATCATTTTTTTAGCATTAAACATTAACAAATGGTCAGCCATATACAAAATTAGAGTGCAAAAAGATTAGGTTTGGTTAATCACCATACATTAAATCCAACATTACTACTTATCGCAACCCCCACTCCATTTGGCGGCGTTCAAACATTTGACTTGTTCTAATTTAGAAGATAGAATCTGTACATTACTAAGAAGCTCACATATCACGCAAGCGTTCGCGCTGACTAAATGATCAATAATCTAAAAGGATTTAATTAGAACATCGTTGAAAAAAGGTAATTTACAGCTAGATTTCTGTAAGGTGCTATTTGGAGAAAAAAAAGTCGAAAATTGTACATTGATTGACAAGTTTGTTTAATTCTGCATTAAAACACAATAATATGAATTAAATTAACTGCGAGTTCACGGAAAATATCACCTATACGTTTCTGCACCGCAGTCATACGTAATAATTTTCAAACATTGTGTCACAAGAAAATATGAATTAGGATTTCCTTCCCAAACAATCAGTTTGTAAATGTTTAAACCATTATTTACAAGCTGTCATTTCTTTTATTAAAAAAACGTACCGGATCTGTATTCAGGCAGTGTATTACGTAGGAAATTATGCTGAACCACTCCCTGTTTGTGCCACTAAAAGTTTCTATTCAGAGAAGTCAATTGATAATATCAGAGACAAATGTAACAATAAGAACGTATCAGCCATCACTGATAGTTTATTATACGTTTATCTAAATATATTATACCATAGACAATGACTGACACCGCTTCGACATGAAACCAGTATCATTAATTTGATCGTCAAAAGATATGAAAACACTGATTGATCGAGTATTATGATTGCTTAATGTTAACAGGCAGCTTAACTTGCCTGTCCGTTGCGGACTTTGACCGATTTTCCATTACGCTGTTTGTCACTTGTGACATTGTCCTTCGCATTGACTTTTGATGAATTCGTCTTACAAAGTCAAACATCTCAGTCCGAGTGTCAACCGTTTATCAGCTTTTTAAAGACCCTCGTCAGGTTTTTCACAACAAGTTGACATTGACAGAATAATCTGCGCTCTTGGTTATTCACGAACTGATACAGTGACAAAGTTATGCCGATTGCTCGGATAACTGTAAAACAAAGATAACGTTACAAAAGGTAAACAAGCGATCTGTAGAGGGTTTGCACAACAGGAAGATAACGTTACAAGAGGTAAACAAGCGTATATATAGAGGGTTTGCAACATGTGTCACAGTCACAGGGTGATTAGCACGTACATCTAAGAAACAGTCATACTTGTCGACTTTCGACGCAGTCATATGACAGACATTTTATTTTCTCATCAGCTGCATAATAATATAACGTGATTGTTTCAGACTAAAACAGGTAATCGTCTGTCAAAACGGAAAAATTATATCTGCATGATGAGTGTATGAGTCCGTCTTTTCCAATTATTCCTATAATGTGTTAATTTATCGTATAGACGCAATGCCAAGATAAGAGTCTTGTGTTTCTTTTTCGTCTGCTGACGTCGCAAAAGATAATTCGAAATATCAGTCCAATCACCCCAGTTAAAATAGAAATATACATACTGCCCATTCACAGATTTTCACAGTTGTATTTAGTCGGAATAAAACTGCTATACAGTTTGGCAATATTTAGTTTTCTAGGTGTATAAATCTTCTAAATGTTATAAAGGCCACCTTGAAGGGTAATATCAATTTAATTACTGTCGTTGATAGTTCCGGACGATTAACGGTTCACATACCTATTTACACACCTGCATCAATCGGTGAAATATAAAAATAAACAGCATATTATGTCGTATGTGTAAACTTGCATGTTTAGGTTTCAACATTCAGATTTAAATAAAGGGGTGAGATTTTTCATAAAATCTTAGGTTTTAATTTAAAGACATATTTAATTCTTTATTTTGGAGCGGAAAATTGTTATTTGAACTATGTTAATTGTGTATTATGCGCTGGTTGTACCCCATATTGAAACTACACTTTCCGCCTATTATGGAGCACATTCAAATTAGGCGTAGAGGTGTGACAGTTATAAAATATCAGATCTATGAAAGGGGTCACACTGAAACGCCAAATTAATAAGGCTACTTTAAGTAAACTACGTTACTTGCACTGAATGCAAGAAACAAGCGCTGCCCCTCGTAAGTGACTAATGCCTTCGAAGTGGTATTTCATAGTCTGTGTCCTTGGCCTTCAATGTGTGGGTGCGGTACGTAAAGACGGCAGTTTATCTCCATATCGATTCCATGACGTTTGAAATCAAAATGTGACCTTGACCTTTGAAGTATGATCGTGGTTCTCGCGCGCGGCACATCGTCTTGATGTGCTGTACACTTGTGCTACGTTTCTTGAAAATCTATAATACCGGACACATATGTGTAAATATAAACATGATTCCATTACATTTAATCTCAAAGCTTGACCTAGACCTTTAAGTAAGGGACGTGGGTCTTATACGCCGCGACACTTCGTCTTGATATGCTATTTAGAAAGCTTTCAATGCATGACAAAGTTACAGTCCGGACACGAATGTAAGTATATATATATATGATTCCATTACCTTTAAACTCTAACTGTGACCTTGGTCTTTGAGGTAGGGACACGTGGTCTTCATGTGCAGAAAATTTTGTGTCATGTTATATGAAAATCCCTTCATACACGACAGCGTTACAGCCCGGGCGCGAACAATGAAAGGACATGCACACAAACAGAAGTTGCGATTTTAATATGCTCACCTTCGGGGGCAAAAACATTAAAAGGTAAAGTATACGCCGCTTACGGTTGTTTTAGTTTAGTTTATACTTATTTATTTTAGCTGGATTGTGTAGAAAGCTTGTAGCTTATCGAGTAACTTTCGAGTCCGCTTCCTGGAAAAATCAGTACTGGTGTCATACGAAGAGGTACGGTCGTGACCCTAGTGGGGCTCGAACCCGCAACCTTCGGGATGAGAGGCAGACAATTTAACCTCTACACCACCGCTCCTGTTTTGTTTTTATCGATTTGCACACGTGCACATTATAACAAAGACCGTTCTGTTGCCAATTTAATTCCCTGGCATATGTACAAAACAATAGATGTTAAAGGCAGGTAAGCTAACATCACAGAGAGTTTGTGAAAGACGATGCAAAATACACAGTAACATCCAAATGACTGGTATTCACTTCACGCCAGAGTATCTACAACACTTTGCACCAGGTAACTTGACTGGTAATGGCTATGCTAAAATCAACATTATATTCTTTACTTCAGGAGAAACAACACTTTTTGCTTTGGTCAGCAATTGATTCTATTAGCCTCGCGTGTTCATGCCTGCAGTTACTATTTCAATCTTGGCTAATACCGGGAATTAGTCACTCCCATGATTAGGTCACTTTGCTTTGTTTGTGTGAACTCTTGTCGCTCTTCGGTTGCATTGTTATACATATATGTACTCAATACTTCAAACTAGCTTTGTTTTTATACAATTTTGTTTTATCCCTTCGTCTGAACTTAAGAAAGGTGAACTTAATATGAATTATATTAAACAAAATATTTAACGTCATTCTAGATAATATAAGTAATACGCTTTCCGGTAACAGTTGAACAGTTTATTTACATTAAGGCCTCCGGCCCACACACATACGATACAACATCATACATTCATCCCACCTGTTTTATACATCAGCATGACACAATATGTACATATTAAGAACATATTTATTGCAAAAAGTACGTTGTAAACAAATGAGTAACAGTCTTACTAATTTATAAAAGTTATATTTGAGGCAGTATGTAGGATGCCCAAACAATAAATTCTGTTCTTAACAGAAAAGCGTGGTAAATAAAACTAAGTAAATTTCTCATAGTAGTTTCATTTCTGCACGACATTAAACGAAAATATTTATGTAAAGTTGCCTAGGGTTAGCATATGATAAAATTTTGCGGAATATATTTCGAACGAGCTTCTGCATAAAATGGTCACGTGAAAATAAAATGGTATTCATCATCTATAATTTCGTTGCAGTGAATGCAAACATGCTGTGCACCTTCTAAATCATTAACTGGTGAGATGATGCTGGTTAAGAGACAATCGTGACTTCTTCAGAAAATTTCAGATTGTCCATAGAATTGAAAAAAACGTTCAAAATTTAAAAAATGTTTGGAAGCCCGCAAAACTGACATCATTATACATTATTTTCTTAACACTCGGATCAACATATTTGTAAATACTGGTCTATTAGTCTACTCACAAATTGCATTATAAACAATATTAGTAAAAGTAATAGGTTTAATTCACTGACTTGCCTTTCCTCTGTAAGGTAAATATATCTTCGTACAAAGGCATGCAAAATAACCCAGATTACAGTAATCCTAGACTTGAATTTCAAGTCATTAATTTATAAATATGACAAGGTTTGAAAAACAAATAGTAAACTATTTTATACTGGTATAGTGGACTTACTGATATAAATATTCTATATTGTTCGATTTACTCAAAATCGACGTTGATGTACGTCTTCCTATCGTGCCCAAGCTGTTCGTCATGAAAAGTGTGGTCAATAATTTTTTCTTCTTTTGCAATATTATTGAACAAATACTGCGCCTTATTTATAGAATGTACAAATGTACTTTCGATTTTAAAGACCCTGTTTTGAGACTTTTCTGTACCCAGACCATTTCGCCGGTGAGACATCTTTCTTACTAATAAAAATATAATGAGCACGAGAGTGCAATAAGTTTTCCGACTGATCTTATCAAATTGAATTAGTAATACGTCAAAGTTAAATAAATCCGTCAAAATACTCTCCATTTTCCATCCGAAATATCAATGACAAGAAATCCGCGGAGTAGTCTGCCCTTGGTATTCTCTATAGACACCGACACAATGCATTGTCAAGAGCTCTTGTGAAGTTGCATGATGCTCAACAAGTATCTTTGTCAGTACAGGAAAGAGAAAGATGTCACAGCAGTGACAGGTCTGACAATTATGAAGGGTGCTGCAATTTTATTTGACTTGTTGGTCCCGCATAATGCTGCACAATACTTCTCTTGTGTGCAGATTTAAATAAGTTTATAGCCGACTATTGATGTAAAATTTTCTCACTGATTTCCATACTATAAGTTTATACAATTTTCCAGTAACAGATATGCCAGATGCACCGCGTATTTGCACAACAGAACCTTTGATATTGAAGATCTTGTGTAGGACCGGTTTTGAAAATTGAGTACGATTTGCTATAATCGGTCTCTCTTGTCATTTTCTGAGACCCTGTTTATTAGTAACCCATCTTTGAGATTCGAAATAATAGCTCTGTATTTCACCACCTATGTGGAGCTGATTTATTTTTCTTAGCTCTATGTTTCATCACCTATGTGGAGCTATTTTTTTTTCTTTCATCAGCATTTTGTACACATCTTGGCAGCGTTAACTCATTTGACCTTTTGCTATTTTGTAGAAATTATGTAACCATAACTTTGATAGTGCTTTGTCTGAATTCCGTGAACACGCCCAAATGAAATACCAACTCATTCAGCTATCTCAGAAATTGTTTGCACAAATAATCTGCTACCATGGCTTCTACAGCAACCATGTTATTAAAAGATAATTATGTTTTGGCGCGCCCTACACGAGGTAGGTCGTTGATTCTAGATTCTCCTATCAAAACCACTGCGCGGGCGTTTGGAATATCTGAGGCTTAGCATGTTCGCTAGTTAAATCCTGAGGCAACGCACTCACTCCATCATCCATGTTTTCACACGAAGAGGAGACCAATTCTGTAAAAAATATGAATGTAGGACCCCAAATGTGAAAATAGCCACAAAAATTAAAATGGTCATTCTAACTCTAACCCTCACTCAACTATGAAATAATTTTACCTCATTTGCAAATACTGTCAACAAATGTTAATAAAACAATAATAAAGTATTTACATGCTAGTATAGGGTATACTCATTTACATTTGAGTTAGGATTAGAGTTTTAAAGTCTAAAGTTTTTACATATGGAGTAAAATTATTTCACGTTTGCGACCATATTCATCATAAGTCTGTGAGCATTTTCATATTAAGGAATCCTACATATGAAGTTTATGTGGATACGATAGAGCAGAGGTCGTTGCCCTGGCAACAGAATATGCAATACACCTATGGAAAAGGTACAATACACATCCTCTTTCTTTGAAGTGATTCCGTTGATGTGTGTCACGCCGAGCAGACCATCTTGATCTAGAGTTGATTGGCTATATTCTACAAGAATAGCGTGTGTGCACATCTACAATGTTCATGAGAAGGGGTTTTCTACATAAAAAACCCCACCAGCAGTGATAACGGGTAGTAAGGTGGAGCCACATATAGCCGCCGCTTGATCTTAGTCTCTTGTTACTGTTATTATGCCCTTAGGTACGGTGTGCCATCTTATTTTGTATTCAAGGGGTAAGGCTGAAACAGGGACTGTAACAAATGACGATGATGTATTGGATTTGATAAGGATGAGTATGTGTGGAGTAACAGTGTTGTGTTTTTCTTTATTGTGATCATACGTCCTATATAAATCCGGGTTTGATTGACTGGGCTTAAACACATAATCTGATTTTATTTAGTTTGCCTGTACACACTAAACATGTTTTGCAACCCCTAGATATGTGTTGCTTCAGATCATTTGAAAGATAACATTGTGAGCCATATGATAATGCGTGAGAACAGACCATTACACGCTTAAATGTGTGTTCTATTGGGTGTGCAGCATCTTTAATTGCACTGTCTGCCAGCAATTTGCAGGCACCTTTTCATGAAACTGGTATTTATCCATATAACCCAAATATTGTAGACCATTTCAACTTCAAGACATCTAAGGTCCTGCAGCACTAATCCAGAAACTGACAACAACCAGACTTCATCAAAATAGCTCCAAACTCCAGTTCTAAAGCAACAAGGCACCTTAGCACCATTTTCAGTGGAAATGCCATAACGGAGGAGGCTATGATTGTGTTAAGTTTGGAGCAGAAATGTGCCAAATCTAAGAAGACACCAAAGTCTCAGAAGAGGATAGTTTGACCTCAGCTTAGACCTTCTGGAACTGCCAAACATCAAAACAACTGTAAGATTTACTAATATTGACATGATTGATGATTCATTAGAAGGGGATTTAACACTGAAGTGTGTTGTGTATGTAATTTGTTCACATCCAGGACACTCTGATAGATACTCAGAATAATCGGTAAAATTTTAGAAATAGGCAAATACAGGGCGTAGAAACTGGCACATATACGATACTACGAAATCGCATTGTAAAGTAATAACGCCACCACAACAACCCAAAAAATGTTAGAAGTAATTATGACATTTGCTATGGTTATATAGGGTAGGTTTCATGACACTTTTTCAATGATTTAGTGTTGCTTTATATGGTTGTCAGGGTTTATATATAAATACAGAGAGCGCGAATTTTAACAGGGCATATTGATTTTTTAAACTGATAATACATTTTTTTTTAAAGAAATGCGTTAATGCTTTCGTGTGTAACTGAGCTGGTACTTACTGTTTATTAGACCCCTGTGTGTTACTTGTTAATACTTAAATGAATTTATTTAAAGGTAACAGATTAAATGATTTACTAAAGAGATGGAGTTTGAATGACCAACTTTATTTGTATAGATACCAGAAAGAAAGTGTTACATTAACGACATTATTTCTGACATCTTATTTCAAACTCAAATGTATTTTTACAGCATTCCAACAAGAGTTTTAGTTAAAATGTATAACCGCAGCCACTAAATTGTTACACCAACTGCACCGACAATGACATGAATGTATATAATTAAATGGGTGAGCCTAGATTAATACGT
>JAFMSR010000012.1:41885545-41904544 GCA_022818135.1 Saxidomus purpurata | reverse complement strand
GGTTTCAGTATGAATTCCTGCCACGTATATCTGTAGATTTGAAAAACTATGCTACCAAATTAACGCGTTTCAAACGCTATAAATATATAGTTTACGGTGCCGTAAAATCAGCATTTTCAATCGATTTTTGCAAATTCCTACCTAAAATTTTACTTCTGCAACTGAGATCTCAAACTTTAGTGACGAAGCAAAGTTCTTCAAACTTTAAGAAATTTACATATTTAAGAAAGAAAGTCAAATAAAACGTTTCCCTTGTGAAGCCCCATAAAGTATATCTATATATTTTAAATTATACGCTACGAAATTACGTTAAGTAAAAAGCGTTAGAAATGCTTTTACAAATACCAGTATAACCTCAAAGCATAGCGTTGCCGTTAAAGCAAACTTACCAATGTTTTCAGTAGATCGTCTAAATTGATACATTGTTTTATACTTGTGCTGTTGATTATAACATTTACTTCTACAGGTTATGTTTTAATATATCATTTTCGAGAAATATATATTTTTCACTAGAAAGAGTGAAGAGCAGCTTTAAGTAGTACACAGACAAGCGACCAATTGCCACACTTCCTCCTAAAAGCCCCTTCTATTTGACATGCAATGATATTAAGATCAGGCCAATTCCTCCCCCTGAGCGTTGGTTTCTTAACGCTCCAATTGGAGTCTACAAGATATCTAGTATTTCTAAATAAATGGTATCTTATGCTGATTTACCATCTCTAGATAACAAAGGTTGGCCAAGTTAGAGCAAACAACTATTGCTGGACAACAATATTCCTGACTCAGTGACAGGTCATGTGACATGGCACAATAATCCAGCGGCACTAAAAAGCTAGCGACAATTAAATAATGATCATATAAATGCAAGCAAACTCTAAAACTACGGAAAAATATGTCGCATAAAAACATGAAAATGCCGTGGACGCCCAATCCAACATCAAGTTCCAATGCAATAATAAATCTTTTCAAGTCAAATAAAACACTTTTTACATATGCCTTGTTTTCTTTTCTGGCAGCGCCATTGATGGAGGCACTTATAATAGAGTCATAAACTATTCAAAATTGAATTCAAGAATATGTCAGTCAATATACTATGCCGTGATACGGATGTTGACAGTTTTATGTCAATCTTCTGCTCTAAGGTGAGAAAATAATTTAGGTGTGCATATGGAAATCGCACCCGAGGGTTGAGATACGTCCCAAATCAATCGAAAAAGCCTCGTCTAAATTTTGTTGCGTCGTATTTCAACCCTCGGGAGGGATTTCCTTATACACAACTCATGATTCATTTGAGCTCTGTTTTCAGTAATTAAATAAAATTGATTTAAGCAAGCCCAATTTCAATAATAATCATACCATGCCAAGTTTACGAACAGCGACCTTAGTTGTGATGAGATTTACTGTAATAACTTGATGTCTTATGTGCATGTCATGTTTTAACCATTTGTCTATCCTTTCTATAGGTAAAAGATTACCCTGGTGTAAATAGCAAACATAATACAGAAATATGTAATTGCGTATAATTTATATCATGTCATAAATCATTATAAATGGAAATTCTGATATAACGTACATGTATTTGGTTTGTAACCTAGCAACTGTGGAATATTTCATTTATTTCCTCACCATTTAATATATATTTACAAGAATTATGCTTTATACAAGTTAGCACAAAATAGAAATTGCTTACAAATAGATTCAAGACAAGGTCAATGAAAACAGTCTCGGAATGTTCAAATCACAATAAATATATAGAATGAAATCTACGAATAAGGTTTTTGTCTGCTGGTGGTATTTCATTCAAACTCCACTGCAAATAAGGCTAAATTTGGGTTTTTATTTTCAAGATGTTATTATGATTACTGCTAAAACAATCAACATAGCAATGACAAAATATTCTACAAATTCCATATTCAAGAGGTTTATAAGCTTAGATTCTGATTAAAATACACACAGTGATAAAACAATGAGCTTAATAGACAGCCAAAAATATGAACATCTTAGTTCAAAATTTAAAGATATTATCAAGATTATTAATATTTAAGACAAGACAGTTCCTCTTTCCTAGTTCCTGGCAATCAGCTCTTGCTCATGTTGATAGTTAAGTGAACGTTGTTGTACCTATCTCAGTACAGTCTTTAAATTAGCTGTAAAATATATGAACAAGTTCTGCATAAATTGTTAATGACTTCCGCATTCAAGTATGTGACCTAGCAACTACTGAATAACTTATGATTTCCACTTGTTACTGTTATATCTCTCATCTTGATTGCCAAGTAAAATGTCTTGAAAATATCACAATCTCCTTTTAAAATAACTTGTATTTAAAATTTCAGTTTTAATGACGAGGGCATTAATTTTTAGACAAAAAAATTGCAAATAAAATCTGATAAATTCATACGTACTGAACTTGGAACATTTATGGCAATATCTGATTTAAAAATGACACATTTGTACAAAGACATACCACGTAAAGTCTTAACATCAGGTCTTACATAATTATATTGGAGAAGTTTGCTTTAATCCAATCACAATTTGAATTCTTCGTAATCAAAACATTCCTTATAGGTTACATAACCTGCCTCTATTGAACTGGAAAAAAACCTGCTTATATGTTATTAACTGTATTACAGTTTTCAAAATATTTTCAAGAAGATACTTCCAAATGTGAAACAAAAAGGTCATTCAGATTTAATTTTCAATACGAAAATGTACATTGTTACTGTCATTTATTCAATAGTTTCAGCATATAAATCCCTCCATTGCACTTTTTATACAACAAAAAGCCACTCGTTGTCAAATTTTGGTTGCCTGCCACCAACATACTCAGCCAAGTACTCTCATGTACACCTGTAATTAAGAAAATCTCTGCTTCAGCTAAGATTCTTTATATTTGCATTTTGATCAAACTAAAAAGGATTTCACTGACCTTAGAAAAATAACATCATGATGACTTCAGATGAGTGGTTCTGTACACTATTGATACATGCTCATTTTTTATTGTATGAACAAGGTGATTCCCTTAAATAAGAGCTACAGCTGAAAAGTATAGTACATGAAACTATTTTTAAGAAATAACCACAAAATTGAAAATTAGAGTTGTTTCTTAAATATGTGTAAGAAAATGAGCTTGCAACTTTAAAGATTATATTGTTCAGCCATAATGACAAATCTATGCATTCACGATAAAAACAATAAAACATTCTAGTTCATTACATGTACTAAACTTGATTGCAGTGAACATCTTAGAAGTTTAATCATAGTTTGCACTTTCGCTTTCGATTTCCATTGCATTATGCTAGAACAGTATATTTTGTACAGAATGTTGAACAAACTTGGAAGAGGTCAATATTACATGCCAAATATCTAAGCTCTAGGACTTGTGGTTTCAGAGAAGCGCTTGCGTTTAGCTCGATATAGTTGTCACAATGTCGGTTCGGTGTATGTGTATGTACGTGCGTGCGTGCATCCGAGTTTGTCCGGGCTGTAACTTATCCATAGATAAAGGGATTCTTAAATAACTTGGCACAAATGTTTACCATCATTAGACAGAGTGACATGCGCAAGAACTATATACCAGGTACCTAGGTCTAAGGTCAAGGTAACACGTAGAGGTTAAAAGTCAAATTCAAGAATATCTTTGTCCGAAGCATTTTCTTCTTCATGCATGGAGGGATTTTGATTTACTTGGCACAAATGTTCACCACAATGGGCTACCCTTGCTTTAAGAATTACTTTCTTTGTTGTTACTGTAAAAAGCTCGAGAAAAGTCGAGACTACTTATCAGTGGTACAATATGCATGTTACATCCAATATTTAGGTATTTTTTTAACAACTTAGTAAAAAGTTAGTCCTCATGGAAGCCTTCGGACTCGACATGTTGCACATGGGCATCTAGTTTAAGTTTTTCCTATAGAACCTTTGTAAAACCAAATGACCGATTGGCGGGGTCAATTTTAATCCGGAGCTCATAATTTGAATAATTTATTAGAGGTACACTAGACAATGCTACATGCCAAATATCTAAGCTCTATGCCTTGTGATTTCAGAGAAGAATATTTTTTTAAGTTTGTCCTATTTAAGCCTAGATGTAAAACTAAGTGACCCACGGGCGAGGTCACTTTTGACCCGTGGTCATTAATTGAACAATCTTGGTAGAAATCTGTGTAAGGAAATGAGCTTGTAACTTCAAAAATAATATTGTTTTCTTGTAACAAATCTATGCCTTCACTATATAAGCAATAAAACATACTTGTTCGTTACATGTACTAAACTTGACAATGCTAAGCTATAGGCCTTGTGGTTTTGAAGAAGAAGATTTCTTTAAATGTTTTTCCTATTTTTGGCCATAGCAACCAGAGTTTTGCATGGAATTGAAATCTTTGAACATTTTGGGTGAACTGTATGCAATGAACATCCCTACATACTTTTATCAACATTGGCCCTTTGGTGTCAGATAATATGTCGTTTGAATCAAACTGTTGACGGACGACGGAAAATCAATCACTTGAAAAGCTCACCCTGGCAAATTTTGATCCGGGACACATAATTTGAATAATCTTAGTAGAGGTACATTAAATAATGCTACATGCCCAATATCTATTATCTAAGTACATAATTCCATTCTAAAGACACCAATAAAACAGTGTCTTGTCTGATAAGGAATAATTATACAATGTACACCTCCTGTGGTTCACTTAAGAAGGACCTTTTAATTGTATTTTACCGATGTCGATGTATAAAACTGTCCGTCATCTGTTGACAAGAAAGAATACTCACACTAAAGGTGAAATTTAAAAATGACTTTGTCCGGAGCATATCTTTTTCATGCATGGAGGGAGTTTGATGTAAATAGGCACAAATGTTCATCACTATAAGACGGAGAGTCATGCGCAAAAACTAGGTCCATAGGTCTAAGGTCAAGGTCACACTTAGAGGCCATAGGTCAGATACAAGAATAATTCAAGAATGACTTTGTCCGGAGCATTTCTTCTTTATGCATGGAGGGATTTCGATGTTACTTGGCACAAATGTTCACAACCATGAGACAAAGTGTCACGTGCAAAAACCAGGTCCATAGTTCTAAGGTCAAGGTCACACTTAGAGGCCAAAGGTCAGATACAAGAATAATTCAAGTATGACTTTGTCCAGAGTATTTCTTCTTCATGCATGGAGGGATTTTGCTGCTACTTGGCACAAACGTTCACTACCATGAGACGGCGTGTCATGCGCAAGAACCAGGTCCCTATGTCTAAGGTAAAGGTAACACTTAGAGGCCAAAGGTCAAATTCAAGAATATCTTTGTCCAGAGCATTTCTTCTTCATGCACAGAGGAATTTTGATGTAACTTGGCATAAATGTTCAACACAATCGGCTTCCCTTTTTTTAAGAACTACTTCCCTTTGCTGTTACTATAGATAGCTTATATTGTAACTTTTTTATTACTGGCCGTAGAGAAAAATCGAGACCACTTTTCTGTGGTACAACATGCATGTTACATCCAATATTAGGTGTTTTTTTACCTATCTCTACTTGGTAAGGAGTTAGCCTTTTTGACATATGGCTGCTCAACATGTTGCACGTGGGCATATAGTCTTCATTTGTCTTCAGCAGCATTACGTTGCATTCACATATGGTAATTTGAACAAGTACCGTCTGGGATAATAGATTAAACTTGTAATAATGCTTTTAAATTTCAAGACAGAGAATTTCCTCAAGTGGCGTTAACGTTCCGAGATGTCTGCATGAACACATTCTGATAATGTCAAAAGGTCTTAAATCATGTATAACTTGCACTTTTTCAAACAGGACCTCGCTAGGAGAGTAAAATATTATAGTACTATGTATCCACAACATACTGAGGTTATTTCCCTGTACATAATTTGTATGCCCTCTTCAAAGTAGAGGTGTATATAGGTTTGCCGGTGTCGGTCAGTCGGTCCGTTCATCCGTCTACCAAGACGTTCTCGAACGCTTGGGTCTAGCATCGGGGATTAGTCACGACCTAAGTTAAAATAGGTCAGTGGGTTAAAGATCAATGTAACATTGATCCGGAATAGTAAGACGGTTTCTAGACGATAACTCGAGAACGCTTTTTATGGATTACGTCAAATTTTAACCTGTAATATGTCTTAATTCTGAGACCCCAATTACAAGTCTACACAATTGAATACTGCTTAGTGCACATATGGTATGCTTCCTTAATATTATTTCGAATGAACAGATAAATAGTCTCGTGTTTGGTATAGTTTTTCTGTTCATAGCTCGCCGAAGACCATTAATTTGATGTACACAACAATATTTGTGATTGCTGTCATCTGGGACCTTAGAGTCTACGGAATATAGTCAACCGAATATATGAATATTATGGCTGAATTGTGCACAAGCCAAAGCTCAATACGTTAGAGGAAATGCATTTGTCTGCATCTTCCATAATTCAATTTATTACAGCAGATTCATTGGTTCTAAACAATTAAGTATAAATAAAATGAAACAGACACAGGGTGGTGCTGTGGTCGAGAGATTAACGCTCTAAAATACCAATCCGGAGGTCCGCGGTTCGAATCCCGGCCGGGGCACTGGAAATGTAAGAAACGCTTTTTAGCGTTTTCCATCCATCTAGAGATGAACTGGTTACAAATCCAGTAGTAGTCTCGCGTGTATCGATGCTTTACACCGGACATGTAAACAAGAACTAATGAGTCTATTCGTGAAAGAGCTAGGGTGTGGTACCCTAATTCCCATGTATCTGTATCTGTCTCTCTATAAATAAGAAAGTAACAAATTCCAATTACAAGAGTCTAATAAAATACTCTAAAGTGCACGTAAAAACATACAGTTGCACAGACAGAAGTACTATCGTGACAAAATAAGTTTATGACTGACATGTAGCAATATATGTGAAAACATTTGAAGTACCATACATTGTCATGTGAATACGTAAAGCAGAAAGTTCTAACTAACATGTAACCAACAAAAACAAAAAGTTTCAGCTATGCTTTCCAAGATCAACAGTCTAAAATATACTGCAGTATTTACGAACTGTAACTTTGTCATGCATTGAAGGATTTTATAATAACTTGGCACAAATGTTCACCACATCAAGATGACGTGTCGCATGCAAGCTCAAACGTCAAGTTTACACTTAGAGTTTAAAAGTAATGGAATCCTGTATATATGCATACATTTGTGGCTTGACTTAAAATAACTGCACAAATATTCAGCACATCAAGACAATGTGCTACGTGCAAGAACCACTTCAAAGGTCAAGGTCACACTAAGAGTTTAAAAGAAACGGAATACTGTATGCATGGTTACTCTGTCATGCATGGAAGGATTTTAAAATTACATGGAACAATTGATGAGCACATAGACATACAAAGACTGTGAGATACCTCTTTCGGGCGCATTTGTCACCTGTTGGGGACAGCTCTTCTTGGCCATATCAGTACATTTAAAAAGATCCTGGGTCCTGAAAGTATTCGGTATTCCCTGTAAAGTTACAGTTACAACAGATCTAGTTTATAAATTCCACCAGCTAATGTGCCAATCCAAAGTATCGTGATTTATATGATTAAAAAAGTCAAAAAAAGGTTAAGACTATAAAAATCAAAGCAAACTGCGTATTTTATTAATGGGGCACCAATCCCACTCTGATTAGTTTGTTCTTTAAACTATTCTTACTTAAAGCTGCTCACTCTAAGATGTTTGTAAAAGATAAAGTTCTTCAAACTGTTAAACTGTATGAAAATAACATATTTTAGTACATATAGTCATTTAAAATGTTTCCAGTATAAATTCCTGTCACGTATATCTGTAAATTTGAAATAATACGCCACCAAATAGTAAAGCGTTGCAAACGCTTTTGAAATTCCAATATAAACTTATAGTGTAGCGGTGCTGTAAAACCAGTATTTTCAATCGGTTTTAGCAACTTCCTACCTAGATGTTTACTTTTATTGTTGATCGAGCATTTTGTTTTATATTTATGAATTAGTATGTCATTTTTGAAATTTATTTTTTTTCAACGGCAACAGAGCGAGCAGTTTTAAATAGCAAATACTTTTACCGTTTAGATTTTCAAATAACCAAATCTGTAATCAGCCAATACCGTATTGTTTATAACTTAACTTAATTTTACTTAATTTTTATCCTTATTAGTTTGATATGAATGAAAAATGTGTATGAATATTTTAGGCAATGCTACATGCCAAATATCTAAGCTCTAGGCCTTGTGGTTTCAGAGTTGAAGATTTTTAAAGTTTTTCCAATATAAGTCTATGTAAAATTAAGTGACCCCCGTGCGGGGTCAATTTTGACCCCAGGGCATAATTTGAACAATCTTGGTAGAGGTCCACTAGCTAATGCTACATGCCAAATATCTCAGCTCTAACCTTTTTAGAGAAGTGTAAAACTAAGTGACCCCTAGTGCGGGTTCAATTTTGATCCGGGGGTCATAATTTGAACAAACTGGGTAGAGGTTTTACTAGACAATGCTACATGCCAAATATCTTATTTCTAGGCCTTGTGGTTTCAGAGAAGAAGATTGTTAAAGTTTTTCCTATTTGATGCCATAGCAATCAGAGTTCTGCATTGAATGGAATTCGTTGTACAGTTTTAGAGCTTCATGCAAGGAACATTCCTGCATTGTTTTATCAACGTTGGCCCAGTGGTTTCAGAGGAGATGTCATTTGAATCAAAATGTTGACGGACGACGAACGACAGACAATCATAAATCAGAAAAGCTCACCCTGGCATAGCCAGGTGAGATAAGAGATTATTTAGATAAGCGTGCATTTTTCTCTCCATATTGAATTTTACTTTATGCAGTTGTTGATATTGGTGTTATATATAAAAGCGTGACTTCAGCTTTAAAGGCATTTACAAACAGACAAAAATGATAGCTACATCAAATCAGTTTTGCACTTGTACTGCGTCAATAACAGTCAGAAGTACGTTTCGACGTGAACACTTTTAGCCAGAATTTAGCCATCAAAATAATGGATATCTTTAATATTATCCGGGTATTTCGTACCTATTTACGTCTTTGATCGGTCTTTTATTTTCATATATTTGGGTACCGATAAAGATATCATTTATCATAAATTAGTCTAGAGCGATCACTGCCCTTGAGGTATTGCTCATAAATTTTGTCTAGACATCTGCTTAGAACAGCGGACCTTATTCAGACAAAGAATAATATAACTTAATCCATTAACGCTCCATTAACTGCGTTTTAAGCAGTCTCGAGGAGCCGTTCTGTAATGATATTAAAGAAAAGATAGAAACTAAAATTGGTTTTTACTTGATTATTTCTATTCTTGTCATGGCTTAATAAGACTACTTTATATCAATAAATGACATAAAGAAATCAATAAAGCATGTCTATTACAGAAATGGGAGTGTTAGTTTCGAGCTCAAAGGGCCGGAATGACTTTACAGGCATATTAATTTGACAATTTCCATGCGTTAGTATGTTAAACCGTTACAATTTTTTTTGAAAATTAAAGAGCATTATTAATATTTAAAAAGTTAACAAAATAGTATGTTCATGTATTAAAAGAAACATTAAATAGATACACCATCCTTTTCCTGCTTATATAAATATATAACTAATACTTCCTCACAGCATGCTTTTAAGGATTCTTAAGTTAGATTTATCATTTCGTTAATAGCCCTTAGAAATCTTAACTTTTAAACGTTTGCAAGGTAAAGTCGTTTCATGTTGTTTATAGAAACTTCCATTTATCAGCCTAAATGTGACCTTAAATAATGCATCATGCTGTGTATACATGCTCCTCTGAGATAACAAAATTCATCATAAAAAATTTACTGTTCACTATAATGTACAATGCTGTTTTCACATGCCTTGTTTAGTGCAGAATTTGCGTATATGTGGGGAGATTTATCTATTATGTGCTTTATTAATTATTGTGTCTGGCCATTTGGTCTGTACAGATATGAGAATGTATCTTTTACGAAAGTATTTGTAGATGAAAGGATAGATGTAAGTCTGCTCAAGATACAGTATCATTTACCTTGATGTCCTGTTTCTTAAATTAGATGTTTTCAATGCTTAAGTTATTTGTCACAGTTATTTGTGTGTATTTAGGCATTTTCTTCTTATTTGCTATACTTTGTAGACCTAAATGGTTAACTTTAAGCTCATCACTCATTGACCTTTCGTATTAGCATTTACTTCTCAGAAATATTTGTTTTTTTTATAATCAAATGCGGTAATTAGGAGAGAAACTACCGTCACTGTATCATAAATATAAGAAGTTCTTTGTAAGTACAGCTTTGTTCCGATACATTTCTCTCAAGTCGATGAAAGGTGTTAACGACATTCATATCTACCTCAAGATTACCCTGGCCAGGCAGTTGTCCTAATCTTGAGAATACTCGATAACTAAAGCACCTGTCATGATGGTTATGATCAAAATTGTTTATTTCATTTTTTTTTTTGATAGATGGTGCTGTGGTTTTAATAAATGGTGATGTCGTTTGGATATATGGTGCTGTGGTTTTGATAGATGGTGCTGTGATTTTGATATATGGTGATGTCGTTTTGATAGATGGTGCTGTCGTTTTGATATATGGTGACGTCGTTTTGATAAATGGTGATGTCGTTTGGATATATGGTGCTGTCGTTTTGATAGATGGTGCTGTGGTTTTGATAAATGGTGATGTCGTTTTGATAGATGGTGCTGTAGTTTTAATATATGGTGATGTCGTTTTGATTGATGGTGCTGTAGTTTTGATATATGGTGATGTCGTTTTGATAGATGGTGCTGTGGTTTTGATAAATGATGTCGTTTTGATTTATGGTGGTGTCATTTTGGTATATGCTGCTGTCATTTTATATATGGTGCTGTGGTTTTGATATATGGTGATGTCGTTTTGATAGATGGTGCTGTGGTTTTGATAAATGGTGATGTCGTTTTGATATATGGTGCTGTGGTTTTAATAGATGGTGCTGTCATTTTGGTAAATGGTGCTGTCATTTTGATAGATGGTGCTGTGGTTTCGATATATGGTGCTGTCATTTTTATATATGGTGCTGTGGTTTTAGCAACTGGTGAGGTGAGTTTGATATATGGTGCTGTCATATTTATATATGGTACAGTGGTTTTGATATATGGTGATGTCCTTTCTATATATGGTGATGCTATTTTGATATATGGTTCTGTCATTTTTTATAACGATGATGTTTGATAGCACCATATATCAAAAGGACATCACCATTTAAGAAGTGTGTATAGAAGGCAGCTATGGCGTTCCATAATCATAGACGTCACATAAATACCAAAGCATTTGACTGAGGTGACCTAGATCTGACATAACCGGATTTTATTAACAACGCTGAAGGATGAAACTAAAATTTAACCTGACATTCACATACCGATTCAGTCACGAATGTCTTTTTCCATTATAATTATTTATTACTATTTTAGTTATTATTTACACGCTAAATGAAGTTATACTATTTTTATACATTTGATCTATAACTAAAACAACCCCAAACTCTTGGTGTTGAACGTCAGTCTAAATGTGTTGAAGTTGTTTAAACGAAACCTTGTTGAAAGGAAAGTTCGGTATTTTATTTCTACGACCAATCTCAAACACTTACATGAAGTAAAAAGTAAGTTATGATTCGACATGTCTGTGGATAGGCATTTCAACTCTCTAAATATCTAAGGCTCGAAAATATTGCGTTTTATTTCCACCTATCCCATCGTTTTTTGTCACAGTCAAATTGTGATAACATACAGAAAATGATATCCATCATAAAATATTGTGCGAGCTAATAACGTACCAACATTTAATCATTCTCACATGTAACAAACAGTGTCATTGTTAACAAATTCAAATTTCATTTTACTAAAATATGCTATAACAGATAAAGTTTTAGAAACTCTAAGTAGTTTTAATAACATGACATTTTCAGTACACCAACAAACACAACACTCGCTTACAGCAAGAAATACAAGCAAATAATGTATCTTGCAATAAAAAGCGACGTTCACACTTTCGAAAAGAAGACGATTTATATCAGATAATGTTGCGTAATTAAATTGTCTAACAGTATTTGCCTTAAGTTATATCTATAATAAACCCATAAAAACACATCTTACTGCTCGTTTCAATTTTTCACATGAGTTGTACATGAGTACATTTTGCACAGGATGATATTAACATATTAAAAACTAAGAGTGATAAAATTGTAAAATCAGGGTATGGCTATTACGAGGATGATTAACTGACATCATCCTAATGACACATTAGCGACTTTGTATCGTAAAATCCTAAAAGCAGCCTGCTACTGACAGACGTTCTCAGAAGTTTCTCTGTTGCTGTCAGAATCAATCTACAAGTTCATTCAGACATATATATGCAGTTATGGAATATCCAGTAAGCAATTTCATATAATCCATGATTCTTTTATAATAATGTTACGTGAAATAAACATAGATAAATATGCGTGCCTGTGAATACTGTGTCTATGTTTTATAACTTGATGCCGCCTGGAGGTGGCGTGTATATTGGAATGCAGTAAGTAAAATTTCCATGGGGTGACGTAACTACTTTTAGACTGTAGACTGATTTCACAGTGTGTTCTTTTGTAACAAGTGGTCTTTTGATTTTAGATCGCGAACCCGTCTAAATGTTACGGAAATAGCCGATTTTAAACGAATGACTATTAACAGATATTTTAATATACTTTACGAAACTACCAAGTTTATGATGTGTCCACTTCTTATTTAAAGTGCCTGAGAAGTTAAATTCGTTTGTTTACATAAGTTTGTACCGCCATTCCGAAACAAACGTCTGTATTGGTGAATAACGAAGTTATACTCTCTGAAACTCAATGCCTCGATAGTGCAGTGCTATGTATCCCCGTTTGTCACGCACAAATTAATTTATATCTTGGAAATAATTTTTCTTTCGTACAAGAATAATATAAATTGAAGCAAATTTATGTTAGAATTCTAAACTTTGGAAAATAAAAAAAAAAAATTATTTCAATGAATTGATAATTCAATAATGTGACAGTAGCCAATTTCCATACAGAGGAAACAATGCCTATAAACTTGACGTAGAATCAATTTTTTTTAGCATTAAACATTAACAAATGGTCAGCCATATACAAAATTAGAGTGCAAAAAGATTAGGTTTGGTTAATCACCATACATTAAATCCAACATTACTACTTATCGCAACCCCCACTCCATTTGGCGGCGTTCATACATTTGACTTGTTCTAATTTAGAAGATAGAATCTGTACATTACTGAGAAGCTCACATATCACGCAAGCGTTCGCGCTGACTAAATGATCAGTAATCTAAAAGGATTTAATTAGAACATCGCTGAAAAAAGGTAATTTACAGCTAGATTTCTGTAAGGTGCTATTTGGAGAAAAAGTCGAAAATTGTACATTGATTGACAAGTTTGTTTAATTCTGCATTAAAACACAATAATATGAATTAAATTAAGTGCGAGTTCACGGAAATATCACCTATACGTTTCTGCACCGCAGTCATACGTAATAATTTTCAAACATTGTGTCACAAGAAAATATGAATTAGGATTTCCTTCCCAAACAATCAGTTTGTAAATGTTTAAACCATTATTTACAAGCTGTCATTTCTTTTATTAAAAAAAAGTTCCGGGTCTGTATTCAGGCAGTGTATTACGCAGGAAATTATGCTGAACCACTCCCTGTTTGTACCACTAAAAGTTTCTATTCAGAGAATTCAATTGATAATATCAGGGACAAATGTAACAATAAGAACGTATCAGCCATCACTGATAGTTTATTATACGTTTATCTAAATATGTTATACCATAGACAATGACTGACACCGCTTCGACATGAAACCAGTATGATTAATTTGATCGTCAAAAGATATGAAAACACTGATTGATCGAGTATTATGATTGCTTAATGTTAACAGGCAGCTTAACTTGCCTGTCCGTTGCGGACTTTGACCGATTTTCCATTAGGCTATTTGTCACTTGTGACATTGTCCTTCGCATTGACTTTTGATGAATTCGTCTTACAAAGTCAAACATCTCAGTCCGAGTGTCAACCGTTTATCAGCGTTTTAAAGACCCTCGTCAGGTTTTTCACAACAAGTTGACATTGACAGAATAATCTGCGCTCTTGGTTATTCACGAACTGATACAGTGACAAAGTTATGCCGATTGCTCGGATAACTGTAAAACAAAGATAACGTTACAAAAGGTAAACAAGCGATCTGTAGAGGGTTTGCACAACAGGAAGATAACGTTACAAGAGGTAAACAAGCGTATATATAGAGGGTTTGCAACATGTGTCACAGGGTGATTAGCACGTACATCTAAGAAACAGTCATACTTGTCGACTTTCGACGCAGTCATATGACAGACATTTTATTTTCTCATCAGCTGCATAATAATATAACGTGATTGTTTCAGACTAAAACAGGTAATCGTCTGTCAAAACGGAAAAATTATATCTGCATGATGAGTGTATGAGTCCGTCTTTTCCAATTATTCCTATAATGTGTTAATTTATCGTATAGACGCAATGCCAAGATAAGAGTCTTGTGTTTCTTTTTCGTCTGCTGACGTCGCAAAAGATAATTCGAAATATCAGTCCAATCACCCCAGTTAAAATAGAAATATACATACTGCCCATTCACAGATTTTCACAGTTGTATTTAGTCGGAATAAAACTGCTATACAGTTTGGCAATATTTAGTTTTCTAGGTGTATAAATCTTCTAAATGTTATAAAGGCCACCTTGAGGGGTAATATCAATTTAATTACTGTCGTTGCTAGTTCCGGACGATTAACGGTTCACATACCTATTTACACACCTGCATCAATCGGTGAAATATAAAAATAAACGGCATATTATGTCGTATGTGTAAACTTGCATGTTTAGGTTTCAACATTCAGATTTAAATAAAGGGGTGAGATTTTTCATAAAATCTTAGGTTTTAATTTAAAGACATATTTAATTCTTTATTTTAGAGCGGAAAATTGTTATTTGAACTATGTTAATTGTGTATTATGCGCTGGTTGTACCCCATATTGAAACTACACTTTCCGCCTATTATGGAGCACATTCAAATTAGGCGTAGAGGTGTGACAGTTATAAAATATCAGATCTATGAAAGGGGTCACACTGAAACGCCAAATTAATAAGGCTACTTTAAGTAAACTACGTTACTTGCACTGAATGCAAGAAACAAGCGCTGCCCCTCGTAAGTGACTAATGCCTTCGAAGTGGTATTTCATAGTCTGTGTCCTTGGCCTTCAATGTGTGGGTGCGGTACGTAAAGACGGCAGTTTATCTCCATATCGATTCCATGACGTTTGAAATCAAAATGTGACCTTGACCTTTGAAGTATGATCGTGGTTCTCGCGCGCGGCACATCGTCTTGATGTGCTGTACACTTGTGCTACGTTTCTTGAAAATCTATAATACCGGACACATATGTGTAAATATAAACATGATTCCATTACATTTAATCTCAAAGCTTGACCTAGACCTTTAAGTAAGGGACGTGGGTCTTATACGCCCGCGACACTTCGTCTTGATATGCTATTTAGAAAGCTTTCAATGCATGACAAAGTTACAGTCCGGACACGAATGTAAGTATATATATATGTGATTCCATTACCTTTAAACTCTAACTGTGACCTTGGTCTTTGAGGTAGGGACACGTGGTCTTCATGTGCAGAAAATTTTGTGTCATGTTATATGAAAATCCCTTCATACACGACAGCGTTACAGCCCGGGCGCGAACAATGAAAGGACATGCACACAAACAGAAGTTGCGATTTTAATATGCTCACCTTCGGGGGCAAAAACATTAAAAGGTAAAGTATACGCCGCTTACGGTTGTTTTAGTTTAGTTTATACTTATTTATTTTAGCTGGATTGTGTAGAAAGCTTGTAGCTTATCGAGTAACTTTCGAGTCCGCTTCCTGGAAAAATCAGTACTGGTGTCATACGAAGAGGTACGGTCGTGACCCTAGTGGGGCTCGAACCCGCAACCTTCGGGATGAGAGGCAGACAATTTAACCTCTACACCACCGCTCCTGTTTTGTTTTTATCGATTTGCACACGTGCACATTATAACAAAGACCGTTCTGTTGCCAATTTAATTCACTGGCATATGTACAAAACAATAGATGTTAAAGGCAGGTAAGCTAACATCACAGAGAGTTTGTGAAAGACGATGCAAAATACACAGTAACATCCAAATGACTGGTATTCACTTCACGCCAGAGTATCTACAACACTTTGCACCAGGTAACTTGACTGGTAATGGCTATGCTAAAATCAACATTATATTCTTTACTTCAGGAGAAACAACACTTTTTGCTTTGGTCAGCAATTGATTCTATTAGCCTCGCGTGTTCATGCCTGCAGTTACTATTTCAATCTTGGCTAATACCGGGAATTAGTCACTCCCATGATTAGGTCACTTTGCTTTGTTTGTGTGAACTCTTGTCGCTCTTCGGTTGCATTGTTATACATATATGTACTCAATACTTCAAACTAGCTTTGTTTTTATACAATTTTGTTTTATCCCTTCGTCTGAACTTAAGAAAGGTGAACTTAATATGAATTATATTAAACAAAATAATTAACGTCATTCTAGATAATATAAGTAATACGCTTTCCGGTAACAGTTGAACAGTTTATTTACATTAAGGCCTCCGGCCCACACACATACGATACAACATCATACATTCATCCCACCTGTTTTATACATCAGCATGACACAATATGTACATATTAAGAACATATTTATTGCAAAAAGTACGTTGTAAACAAATGAGTAACAGTCTTACTAATTTATAAAAGTTATATTTGAGGCGGTATGTAGGATGCCCAAACAATAAATTCTGTTCTTAACAGAAAAGCGTGGTAAATAAAACTAAGTAAATTTCTCATAGTAGTTTCATTTCTGCACGACATTAAACGAAAATATTTATGTAAAGTTGCCTAGGGTTAGCATATGATAAAATTTTGCGGAATATATTTCGAACGAGCTTCTGCATAAACTGGTCACGTGAAAATAAAATGGTATTCATTATCTATAATTTCGTTGCAATGAACGCAAACATGCTGTGCACCTTCTAAATCATTAACTGGTGAGATGATGCTGGTTAAGAGACAATCGTGACTTCTTCAGAAAATTTCAGATTGTCCATAGAATTGAAAAAAACGTTCAAAATTTAAAAAATGTTTGGAAGCCCGCAAAACTGACATCATTATACATTATTTTCTTAACACTCGGATCAACATATTTGTAAATACTGGTCTATTAGTCTACTCACAAATTGCATTATAAACAATATTAGTAAAAGTAATAGGTTTAATTCACTGACTTGCCTTTCCTCTGTAAGGTAAATATATCTTCGTACAAAGGCATGCAAAATAACCCAGATTACAGTAATCCTAGACTTGAATTTCAAGTCATTAATTTATAAATATGACAAGGTTTGAAAAACAAATAGTAAACTATTTTATACTGGTATAGTGGACTTACTGATATAAATATTCTATATTGTTCGATTTACTCAAAATCGACGTTGATGTACGTCTTCCTATCGTGCCCAAGCTGTTCGTCATGAAAAGTGTGGTCAATAATTTTTTCTTCTTTTGCAATATTATTGAACAAATACTGCGTCTTATTTATAGAATGTACAAATGTACTTTCGATTTTAAAGACCCTGTTTTGAGACTTTTCTGTACCCAGACCATTTCGTCGGTGAGACATCTTTCTTAGTAATAAAAATATAATGAGTACGAGAGGTATGCAATAAGTTTTCCGACTGATCTTATCAAAATAGACTAAAATTGAATTAGTAATACGTCAAAGTTAAATAAATCCGTCAAAAAACTCTCCATTTTCCATCCGAAATATCAATGACAAGAAATCCGCGGAGTAGTCTGCCCTTGGTATTCTCTATAGACACCGACACACTGCATTGTCAAGAGCTCTTATGAAGTTGCATGATGCTCAACAAGTATCTTTGTCAGTACAGGAAAGAGAAAGATGTCACAGCAATGACAGGTCTGACAATTATGAAGGGTGCTGCAATTTTATTTGACTTGTTGGTCCCGCATAATCTGCTGCACAATACTTCTCTTGTGTGCAGATGCATTGTCATGCATAAGACCGATACTCCTTAAATAAGTATATAGCCGAATATTGACGTAAAATTTTCTCACTGATTTCCATACTATAAGTTTATACAATTTTCCAGTAACAGATATGCCAGATGCACCGCGTATTTGCACAACAGAACCTTTGATATTGAAGATCTTGTGTAGGACCGGTTTTGAAAATTGAGTACGATTTGTTATAATCGGTCTCTCTTGTCATTTTCTGAGACCCTGTTTATTATTAACCCATCTTTGAGATTCGAAATAATAGCTCTGTATTTCACCACCTATGTGGAGCTGATTTATTTTTCTTAGCTCTATGTTTCATCAACTATGTGGAGTTATTTTTTTTTCTTTCATCAGCATTTTGTACACATCTTGGCAGCGTTAACTCATTTGACCTGTTACTTTTTTGTAGAAATTATGTAACCATAACTTTGATAGTGCTTTGTCTGAATTCCGTGAACACGCCAAAATAAAATACCAACTGATTCAGCTATCTCAGAAATTGTTTGCACAAATAATCTGCTACCATGGCTTCTACAGCAACAATGTTATTAAAAGATAATTATGTTTTGGCGCGCTCTACACGAGGTAGGTCGTTGATTCTAGATTCTCCTATCAAAACCACTGCGCGGGCGTTTGGAATATCTGAGGCTTAGCATGTTCGCTAGTTAAATCCTGAGGCAACGCACTCACTCCATCATCCATGTTTTCACAAGATGAGTAGACCAATACTGTAAAAAATATGAATGTAGGACCCAAAATGTGAAAATAGTCACAAAAATTAAAATGGTCACTCTAACTCTAACTCAACTATGGAATAA
>JAFMSR010000012.1:40928879-41163879 GCA_022818135.1 Saxidomus purpurata | reverse complement strand
GTTAAGTAGGATTGTAATGCAACGGATCAGGAAATGGCGAATGCATATACAAAATGCAACGTACAAAATATGGGAATGGTATGAACAGTAAGAATAACCTTGAACCCCTACCACTTGCCTTATTATCAGTCTGCGAGATCTAAAAGTTGCATAGTCAGGCGTATCGAGACTGTAGCACAGATCATTTTTTGCAGACAAACTGGAGTTACCTTGCAGGTATACGTAGTATGGCGAGGTCCTGATCACTTCAGTAAAAACTTTGTAATTTCATGAAATCAAAGTAGAGGAACTTAGCATTGTTTTGTAAAACCTATGGACCGAGTGTTGTCAAACCAGATAACTACACAGATGGAGTTTGCAGCAATTTTGTCCGGATCTGTAAAGCAAGAGAGGCATGCATACACGCTGAAGTTCTTTTCACAGTACATCAAACAAGAGAAATATACCTATGCAATGAATACAGTGTGCAAGATAGAGACATAACTAGAAAACATGTAGGCCTTTTTATAAAATTGAACTGAAGAAATACATGGCAATTTCTGTCCCCCTTTTGTAAAACCAAAGGTTCATGCAGGCGTGGTTTTCAGAAATCTGCCGAAGTGCATGTCAAATTAGGGGAACAGGCTGAATTAAACCCTCGTTGTTACTTCAAGACTGAAAACCCTTACGTCATACCCTCGTACAACCAGTGGGAATAATTGCCTTGATAGTATTGCAAACAAATAAACAATGTATGCATTCACTCACTATTACGCCGTGAACGTGCCAATCGATTTTCAGCTCTTCACATGCAGTTTCTGTAATAGCCACTGCTAGAATCACATTCAAAACTTTCAATCACTCAAGTATTATTAGATATAGGCCTAAATGTTTTATGACCCCACTAGTAGGCTGCCTACCGTAAAGATAAAGTACACTTGTACTACTAGATAAACTCATAGATAACATGAAGTAGAGATACAAGTAACTAAAACACATCTTAATATTACCGGAACACTTTGTGCTACGGAATCGATTGTCGTAAGCATGTTGTAGCATATTTTATTAAGGTCAATACATATTTGTCATTGTTTAAAGCTTACTCAGTGTTCAAAGGACAGTCTGGCTATATACGTGAGGACTTAAACAGCATACAAACATGTGTTTTGAGTTTGCAGTCGTTGTTTTAGCAGTGACTGCAATATGGGTATACGTGTTAGGCGACAGGAGTTTTGCATTTCTAGCTTACGCTATGTTTTTCCCTGGGATCACGGCGCTGTTTTGGACGGCAGGAAAGGGAAGTCTGACTGCGTTTCTGACTCGGCTATCTGGATATGACCAGGTACTTGCTATACATGATACTTACGACATAATTATAACATCTTTGTATTTCAATACACGATTGTGCAATCCTGGTGATGATATCAGAAAAACATATCTGTTCGATATTAATTGTTTCATTCTTTTCCTTTCTGATGTTCACAATGAATGCTCGAGTACGTTTTTGATACAATGTATATCGTAAACAAACGAGGAATTTAAATTATAGCTCAATACCAGAGTGATGAAGGTCATGTATGTATATCTCAAATATGTATACCTACCCGGTACATGTATATCTCCGACACGTTCAAGGTGTCTTAGATTTTACGACAATGAACGAAAATTTGTTCTGTTTTACCGTACAACAGCTGACTTCACGCGGTCTATGAATGATATTTCATGATCAATCAGGACACAGGATATATCCAGTCATTTACTAGTACTTTATAATGACTTTGTCACTTTTTGTCGTCGTCTTTCCACAAATCTGTTTTGGTTAGGTGTCTTGTATACTAGTATAATGGTAATCTAATAAATCCTGGTTTGGTGATTTTGTTTCAGCCAGTCCAGAGCGTAATTTTCAGTATAGTAGCTGTCGGCTTAGTGTACTGTATTGTAGAAGCATGTGTGCTACTGGGTGTGAAAATGGGTTGGGCAAAACCAGGTATACATTTACATTATTGAAAGTTTTCTGCAAAAGCCTGTCCGTTTTTTGCCGTGGCAGTGAAACATCAACACAAAAATTCTGCCAGTTTAGTGAGCAGGATAACTGTGTACCTCTGACTTAAGTATGCTAAAGCAAGAGAAACGTATTTTACTGCCAGCTAAAACTGTATACTGCTTAGATCACGTCGTAAAACAGGTTATTAAAATTCGGGTTGCTTGGATACCGGTATATGACAATTGTTTTCACCGTTCAAAATGTTTAGTTTCCTATAATATGATTCGAGACCGTTACTACGATATCACGATGTGTCTCTGTGCCCCACGTCTCGAAACCTCCTATATAGGTCTACATGGCTTCACAGAACATTAATAATTCAGTGTTATATAATATAAAACAAAACGTCATATAAACTGTAATAGTTCACTTAGATACAATGAAAGTAACCATTTACAGCGGAGATACGTAAACACAGTATCCACGAGCACAACAAGAGTCGATTATCAGGGTTTGTTCGGGCTGCTGGGGAAGAGGTTGGCTGGCGATGTTTCTTATTACCATGTCTGCTGGAAAAATACTCCATATTCACAGCTTTTATTATTAGGTAAGTGGGACAAGATTGAAATGAAAAAAAACTTATGCGATAAAAGCACGGATTGCCGATTCCCTATTCCAGAGTGAACTTTTACGATTGGGTAAACAATTCCACATTTCAGTATTTTATTTCACGGCACATCTAACAAATACTACTAAAGTTTGTTTACTGATTCACTCATATTTCTCGAAAACTCGTACTTGAAGACATGTTTAGACGTTTTCTCTACTACATGTATAGCTTATGTCCTTATTTCCTTTATGAGATGTTTAATTTTTATGCTATCAAATCGTTCTTGTTGCCCCTTTCTTGATATACTTTATCAGGTTGATACTTAACCGACAAATCCGAAATTATTATTCACACCGCCTTTTTATTGGAATTTTATTACAATTGTAATGTGTTGATATCATTCCTGGCTTCGATCTTTAACAGTCTTAAGTAGATTCTTTCGATCGGTTCGTTGTAGGATCATTTTTGTGCCGCCATTTCGGAGAAAAAACGATACATAGTATATATAGGGATCGCTTTAACCGGCGGTCCGTTACAAAAACTTGACGTTGGCTATAACTTTGCCATTTCTTAAGATTTCTTCATCAAACTTTACGATTAGATTGCTTATGACAAAAGGGTCGTGATGCCGCCAAGTTTTGTAGGTCAAGATCATATTTCTCAGAGTATGCCCCTTTTTATACTTAGTTTTTGTCACGAAACCTTAACATTGGCTATAACTTTGTCATTTCTTAAGATTTCTTTGCCAACGTTTTAATTGCATTGCTTATGACAAAAGGGTCGTGATGCTGCCAAATTCTGTAGGTCAAGATCACATTTGACAGAGTTATGCCCCTTTTTGTGCTTCGATTTTGTCACGAAATTATTGACGCCGCCGTTGAACGGCGGCGTCAGTATTGAATAGGTTTCAAATTTGTACCATGGGGTTGCATAATCGAATAGGGAGCAGCCAACATTATTATTGTAAATCTAAACTATGTTCTATGTATGAAAAAGACTTTTATGAATCATTAAATTGTGTTAAGTCATTAAAAAAACAATACAATACAAAAATACACATGTCTCCTTCCCTTATTACAAAACTTTGGACACATTTAATGAGTATTTAATAACTTTTCCACAAACTCGTAGACCACGGGTTTTTATAGCTTTGTTTACGGACCTTACGATCCGATTCATCCAAGCTCAGAAAAAAAGATTCGGAAGATGTTTTGCTATCTTAAGACACTCAGATAATAGAATACATGGCGCCTACGTGAAAAATCAATGAAAACCCATTTTAATTACTACATATTAGACTATAATATTGAAACTGTAAAAGAAAAACCGTTTACCCAACTATGCAATACGTAGGGCCCTAACGGAATTCCATTCCATCATTTGTAAACAAAAACAATAATCAGCCAATGGAAGTTCTGTAAAATGTATACGTCACAGCATAATTAATCATGTGGATTTCGTCTCTTTCCGCCATATTGCTGGAGTGTATATATGCTTCGGGAATAGAAAAGAAAGAAAAATCCACATTACTAGCTACAGGGAGGGAGGGGCAGGTATATCTGTTTTACAGATAGTTCTTTTCCACAATATTTAGACCCGGTGTAAATTATATGTGCACAGGTTTTCGCCTCTGCTTCCGACCTGTAGTCAGTGAAATTGTGGGAGGAGCCATGGTTATAAATAGTTTTGTGTATCAGTTCCTTGGTATCTAAAAATAGCCAGTGTAAAATTAGCATCCGAAAATAATTAATGTTGTGAGAAAAGAGGTATTTAATCATTATTATTATTAATTTATGTTAATTATCACAACCCAGCAAACACGCGACGTCGGTACAACGTTGGATCAACGTTGGATTTTGGTCGCGACGTCGGCGACCTCAATCCGACGTCAACCCAACGTCAAAACCCCGACATCTATATAACGTCGGTTTCCGACGTTGGAACGACGTCGGATTGAGGTCGTAATTTTAAAAGCTTGTAATCCCCGGAAACTATGTTATTAAATCGTGTGATCAAATTGATAACTGCAACTGCGTTGAAGTTTTTGTGATTTTTTATTATCAAATCCGAGAAACTTCTCCCCTTTGTCAGATAGGTGGCGCTGCAATATGCGGGAAATATATTTGTAGGTGGCGCATTTCAACGGATGTAAACATTTTACTTTTAAATCTATAGCGTTGGCGGAAAGTGAAAGACAGCAAACCGGTCGGCGAAGGAGTTTCGATCTCAGTTGAACATAGAAGCTATACAGCAGTTTGAAAAGGTAAGATGAAAATGGATTTGATTTCTTTATAGTTTATCTACATTAGTACAAACAATACCTGTTTGCTTGACCATGCATTGTTGACGAAACGATCGATTAAACAGAATTGTCCATACCCACCCACTACATAATCGCAATGCGCGGGTATAAGCATTAATATTAGTTTAGATAATGCTTTTTTATATTTCATTAATCATTTCTATCTTTTTGATAAGTATGATATGTAAACGTTTCGCATGAAGTACGTAGCATAAATTCCAACTTAATCTACACGGGCATATAAAATGTGTACACGACATAATTAATCATTAATGTAGTGGGGAAATTCGACCTGTATTCTCGGCTTCGCACATCTGGGTTAATGGTATAATAAATGCTATTCGGGAAACGTGATTACTCAGCTTTCATCTTTGATCTTAAAGTATTTTAACTTTTAAAAAGTACAGAATCCGAATGTTTATTCAAATGTAAATAAAATGTTTTTTAAGCTTAACCATATCATTCTGTACTGATGTACTATGATTGATCATATATTTTGTTTAAATTCTATTGAACTCTATTTACATTTTATTATATTTTCAGATTATTTTCCAATGAACTTATGGCAAAGTTCTACTTGAAGAGCATTACACAGAAGCTCACCTTCGCATCAATCTCTGCATATGGACATGAATTGGTAAATATACATTTTGATACATTGATTATGATCGTGCACACAATATCTGTCGCAAGTAACTGAAACATTTTATACATTGAAAAGCAGTTGCTAGTGAGTACTCATAAATAACTAATCAAACAATTGTTGTATTAACAATACTTTCCTTTGGGTATAACTTTCAGCCAATAGATTCAGTGACAAATAACAACTTGAGAGGAAATGATGTTCAAGTATTAAGGTTTTTAATTTTTCTATTATGTTTGCTTTTAGGGTTAACATATGTTATCAGATATGTTTCTAATCACCTTTGATTTTTATTTTAGCCAGTGCAATGAAGACAAAAAGTAAAGGAAAGGCTGACAGAACATGACATAACGTCTTCAATCCAAATTTGTTTGAAGTATGCACCAGATCGGACGGTGGAGGGCGAAAAAAATCAAACTGAAGAAAACAGATAATTTTGAGAAAAAAAATCAAACTGACTGTCTTGTTGCAATGTGTAATTCTATCAGATCTCTTCTGTGATTGATTATGATTTTGATTCCAGCAATACTTTATTGTTACAGTGATTTAATGTTGTTTGAAAGTGTGATATAGACCTACTACCTAAAAATTTAATCCATTGCTTGCTTGAGAACATGCTTTTAGTTGCTTGTACTTTAAAGTACCGTAATTTATTGCTTATACTGTGACTGACTTAAAATATTATTTAAATATACTTAAATCTACCTATATTTCTTACCATTTGTAAATTTAAATAAACATTTTTAGAAAGACATTTTCTTTATTTTGAGGTGTTTTTTTGTTCTTTTTACCAAAAAGTTTATTTGTTTTGCTATGCATGGTTTTGTTTATGTCTCTGCCTAATAATGATTATTGCTATGACTAATAAAATATATTTAATACTGAACTGACACTTTTGTTGTTCATTTTAATCCGAGATGTCTGCAATAGGGGGAATGTTGTTTATTTAGGATATTGGATGGCTGGCAAAATTAACCTGTTACTTGTTGAATTTGAACTAGGAATGGTTTGATTCAGGTCATAATAAAGTTGAATTTAAGTTGGAAAATGGTTGGATTCAGATCGTAATACAGTTGGATTTCAGTTGGAAAATGGTTGGATTCAGGTCGTAATACGGTTGGGTTTAGGTTGGAAAATGGTTGGATTCAGGTCGTAGTACAGTTGGGTTAAGGTTGGAAAATGGTTGGATTCAGGTCGTATTACGGTTGGGTTTAAGTTGGAAAATGGTTGGATTTACGTTGGGAAATGGTCAGACCACGACGTTGTATCGACGTCAGAATCCGACGTCTAAAAAACTTTCAAATCCAACCAAAATCCGACGTTGATCCAACGTCGGGGTCCAACGTCTAACCAACGTCTATACGACGTCATTTGTTTGCTGGGAATAGACAAACAATATGGAAGTTACATAAGGGTTTAGTATTATGCTAATTACTAATAAAAACTTTATTTTTATAAATCAGTTTCATAAACAAAAAGGACAGTATACTGGACAGCTAAATACACAGGCATGGACCGGTATTACTGATTTCCGAAAACAACTTTTTACCGGAAACAACCAAAAACAAATGAGATTACCGGAAACAAGTCTTAATTCAATAGTTTTTATGTTAAATACACTTTTATTCTAAATGATAAAAATTAATGTATTTCTTGAATATGTGTTATTTTAGAATGATACGTTAGATTTTAAGCGATTTAGTTCGATGTAACTTAGTGTTACTTTATGTTGTAACGATTACCTCCCTTTGACGGTATTAAAAAGCAATCACGGACCTATATACACATGTGTATAGGTCCGTGTTGAAATGAAAGATCTTTATTCGAAAAAAAGTATAACTTTTCTTTTTTTGTACTTAAATAGTTCGATAAATTTTAGCGTTATTTTTTGTTCAAGGTCTTTGACAGTTAAACAACTTATCTGCATTTCCAGTTACGAAAATTTCCATGAGTGAATGAAAATAAAAAACAGAAACTAGAAAATCATTTAAAATCTTTATATATTTGCATATATCATTACAAGGATGAATAAAAACATATAACATAATTAACATAATGTGTATATAGGTCCGTGACAGAGGTAATGATCATTTTATGTAGTAAAAAAGGGTTCGCTGATGTTTACCGCGCACATTTTATATAGAAACCTGCCCCAGTGCCCATCTCCCAGCCATGCTTCAAAAACATGCGCGGCGTCTTTGATGCCTTGCATCAAAATTCGTCTTGTTGGTTATTCTGACATAGTGTAAGAGGGCGACACAAGTGTTCTACTGAACACTCATCTAGTGGTATGAAAATACTGGCTCTTCGGGCCAGGAACACTGTAAAAAATAAGTGTTAATTATCTCTGAATATAGTGTAAACCAGCTTGCAAAATGGTGTTACCGTGTAAGTTACACCGTTTGCGAGTAGAGAATCACCGAAATGCAATTTTACTCCAAAATCAGTGAAGAGATACTCCCGATCTGGCGTTTTGTAAATCCGTACAAGTGTAAGTTGGTCAGATACACCGACTGGGATATAGTAACACGGAAGTGTAACTTTGCCCTAAAATTCGTGTATCGTAAACAAGTCAACTGACCAAGGACTTGCATGTGCCTTAAGTCTATGCCGCATTCCATGGATATGGTTATGGTCTCAAATTGTAGCGTGACTAAGACGGACACATTCGTGTATCATACATGAACACTTTGCTATAATTCGCGAATTTATGAACGAAAAGTCTTTTCGTGACGTTTAGTTATGAAACCCGTCAGAATGTTGTAAAGAGTTCAGATAAGTAGTTCTTTGAAAATTAAGTTATGAAACCACTGACTATAAATCTTCTTAAATATTGGTCTTACACAAACCATCTGTTTGTCATTCTTAAGAAATGTGATGGGAGTGATACGACCAATGAGTCAACATTTTGCCGTCATGAATTGATGAAAGGGTTTATATGTAATGAAAGTGTACGCTTACACTAACGTGTTACGTTTGTCTTGTGAAAAACGTGCTAAGTAACACCATGAACGGTCTCCTGATTCCCCGATAGCAGGGTGTATTGTTTCCATAAAAACAATAGGGTTACTTTACACCAAAATGGGTGGCAACCCAGCTGCCACCCATTTCAGTGTAAAGTTTCCTTTCTGTTTTTACAGTGAAGTATATAAAATGCTTATACTATTTTTACTGTTTATCTGCAGTGTCCTGTTACTACATGCTTTCTAAGTCATATATATTCGATGTACTATGTATTTTTTTCTCTAAATTTCAGCGGTTTTGTATGGGCATTGTTTCACGTTCCTATCATGATACTGCTTACCTACAAACTCAAGCCAGCAAAACCATATCTAACGGTCCTAGTACAGAGCCTAGCGTGCATGTTGGCCGCTTTCCCACACGGATGGGTGGCTGTGAAATCAGGGTATATTTATACCATTTTTTGTTTGATAAAGTTCTCGAGTACCACTCACATAAAACTTTTTGTCGGGTTAGGAAACGAAGGTTATCACCGGAAAGGTTTGGTGGTGTGAGAGCGACGATATTTATCACATTTCGGGACAGGTCTAGAAAAGGATTGCTCTTCATTGGGTCATTGTTGTAGCAGTTTAACGCCCGTTTCAATTTTATTCTAACAGGCGGACAGTTTACCTTACCATCGTTCCTGTGAAAACCCACTACAAGGATCCCTATCCTTAAGAAATAGCCAAATTTCTTACATAACACATGGTCGGTAGGTGGGTTCGAACCAATGACCCTCAATCTATATATGAGATGTTACAGTGATTTCAAGGCAGCGACTCTAATCGCTTGACCATAGAGGCGGACTTATTTCACTGGTTCATTGACAACGGCATGCAAGCCAGAATACCGACATTTGACACATGCGCGAATTTTGAACTATTTGTTAATCAGTTATCACTGTTTTTGTAGTTACTCTCTGTGGGCCTGCAGTATTATGCACTGGTTCTGGAACATCTATAATCCTACAGTGTTAGGAAGCATATATACGAACACACCAGGACAATATACAGGACAACAATGGCTTATCAATGGGGAGGGTTTGGCCGGAAGTCTGGTCATGTTACCTGTAGCAGCGGCAGTGTTTGTCGATCTCAAATTTCATCTGTTGACGGTGTTTTGATTTATCGACGGAATCACCTTTTTTAGTGTAAAACTTACGTTGTAATTTTAGTAACGAAATCTGGTGCTGAGAAGTGTATTATACCAATACGGTAATACTTTTTAGATAACGTCAAGCTCTGATGTCATTACTAGTAAACTAGTGTAAAATAATTGGGTGTTGAAATGCATTAGGTTTATGTCCTTTGTTGTTCTTTATATTTTGCATGAGTTTTTTATTCAACTGTCATATGTTTAGTATCTCTCTCTCTCTCTCTCTCATTAAACAGTTATTTTATTTGAGTAAAGTAATGCGGGTGAGGCGGACTCGTTTTCTTGTCCCATTAGCCTTTCGTCTTTGATCTCCTCAGCTGGTTTCTCAGCCGGGTCCGTGGTTATCAAACTTTTTTCATGTTCTACACAGATTCGTTCATTACAATATTAAAACAGTTGCCAGAGTCTAAATACAAAATTGTCTATATTAGAATTTAGTTGACTTTCAAAATTGCTCTTCTTTTGTTTTTCATACATTATTTTGTCTTTTATGCTCAAACTGAGTCAAGCAAAGCATGAGAAAAGTTTTATAATCACGGACCCAGGTTTTACAAGACACACGCCCGCATGCGGAAGGATTTGTCAGTTACGCTTCTCGTGAGGACAAAACTTGTTTATGACTGACGTGGGTTTAAGCAGGTCAGGTCAGAAAACTAAGCGGCGTTTCAAAGTGTTTGGTTATCTTAGGGGAATAAATCCTCTATTGCTTTGGTAGCAAACCGAATAAATGAAGAAGTAGGTCATGTTGTCTCCTACTTATTTCATTGTTGTTGTAAATTGTGTGCTGGACTTCTCTGCACGTTTAATTGAAATAACAAAACAGCAGCTACAAGTATTCGGGTATTTGGAGAACAAGGCAACATTATTATATGAAAGTCAACACGGACTTGTTACTTTGATTTGGTACCGTGTCCATTTGTTGCTATTTTAACTTTTAAAGAAATAAATGAAATCAACGTAGTTTTGAAATATTTTTTCTCGTGCATTCATCAGACTTAACAATACGTGATATGCTTTAAGGTTGTGTAAATTCATTTTTATAAAATTAGATAAACGAAATATCATTTCAAAATATTGAAAAATTCTACCGTGTGTTCACTGACACTTTCATGACCACTATTTGCAGTAATATAAAAAAAGGTTCAGTAAGTCATGGTGAAAGTAACATACGCGATTTCTGAAGTGTTTAAACAATACACACACATTCCCACTGAGTAGTTTCACAAGTATACGGCAACAAAGGCACATGTTGCTTAGACAATTTACATAAATTTGTTTATTATATAGGTGATTCCTCTTCAGTCATGCAAAAAAAAAGATTCATTTATAACCTGCTTTTGGCAACAATGCTGTTACTTACTCAAAGAATTGTAAAAAAAAAAAACTAAATTGGTTGTAACGTACGTGACATGTACGTTACTGAAATGGTTGACAAAAAATCTCAATATAAAGAAAATAAATATATAATATATAATAATAAAATTATGAAAGCACAGATTGGTTCCATGATATGCTCAATCTGCTAAAAGATATGTGTATAATTTGAGATAAAATATCCTCAAATATAACTAGAAAATATCTACATTGTACATTGTTAATTTAAAAGGCAAATCTTAACTTGACTAGTCTCTGTAAAATATAAATAATGCTATTTACAGTATATAAATATAGAAGTAATCCCTTAGCCCAAGTTATTAGTAGCTGTTTATGTAGTATTATTTCATGTCATCCACTTTTATAATTGAGACGTATTGCACCTTTTTTTCTGAACACATGCCATAAAAGTAGGAATGTTTAGAATAAATTTGGGTATAGATATTATACAAACAGCCTTACGAATCAAGTTATTGTCTTTGTATGCTAAAATAAAGGAGGGAAACATTTAACATTACCCTTTACTCATATAGGTAGTAAAATGTTGTGCCAATATATTTACTCTGTCAGTATAGAGATCAGCCCTACTGTCTTTGAAACCACCGAACAATATCTATGAAAAAACTGGGGCTTGGGGTTAGTTTCAATAGCATATAATATTGACTGATATGCTGCCCAACGATATGATTAAGAAGGAATGAAGTGAAATTCAGGTGTCGGTATACTTTGTTTGAGCAGAAAAGTCTACGAGCTGATACCATTTTGTAAGTGGTCAGAGTTAATAAAGGGTTCTGTTGAACTTGTGGTTTTCCTAACTGGTACAACGGTCATTCTTTGAATGAAATATGTAAAACAGACATTTGTCAGAATGTTTTTCAGACTATAAAAGTAGTATACTTTGTATCACTGCCAATGGAAGACATACTTAGATCCCTACATGGATGTCCCGAGAATCTGTACTGACTTTAACAATGGACTGTAAAAAAACGGAAAAATTAAGAGTGACAGAGTAGAAAACAGAAGTGTGCAAGAAAGCAGCAATACATCGTTAGTAGCTATATGTATAACAATATCAGAAAAAAATAGAAATATGATGTTCGACAGAGCGGCTGTTTGTATAATACCATAACCTAACTGAGATTATGTTGGTGTTTGCTGAACACTTACATTTGGTAAATCCCTCAACCTTACAAACCATGCAGGGACATGCACGCACACCAAGGATACAACGTTCACATAGCCTGTTGTGTATTAACTCTTCAAAATTTGACGGAAAACTGTTCAAAACAACGAATGTTTAGACTTACACATGTCACCCTTCACCTTTTTGCTGACGTCACTTTTACGGAGGACAAAGCAACGCACGAAAAAAACGAAAATCTCGCGGAGTAACTCGGGGATTTCCGTAAAGCTGTCAAGAAAAAACACATTTTGCGGAAAACGCTATGAGCATTTTTCAAAACCAGCTGGTAGTAGGAGAGGGCACGTGGTTTTGTTCTACAACTTCTCTTTGAATACATTATCTTTTATACACTTTTAAATGTCACAATGTGCATCAATCCAAGTACTTAATTACCATCTTAAAGCCATGGACAAAGATGAAGTGCAATTTATCTAAATATTTATTTCAACATTAAATACTCTTATGTTTTATGGCATCACTGAATACTAAACATTTGTCGAGAAATAAATTATCAATAAATAAAAACTCGACATAGTCTTGAAAACAAATAAAAAAAAGAATTTTATCACAGTCTCTTGAAGAGAAAAAAATAATACAAAGTGTGCATAGTGCAACACACACACGAACACCATCCCCTTAAAGTTAGTTTACGACAAATAAGGGTCTCTTACTTTAAGATATTAGACTTATCACCGGCTACAACTGTGTTAATTGGGTATGACTCGTACCTGAAACTCTAAGTGTGTCTAGTAAGAAGTAGGCAATCTCTATACCAGGAAATTTACATAGCCTCGGTGCCGATTTATGTGCTAAAACATTGTGTTACATGTATTTGTTCTATACCGTTAGTTGTCTGAACAAAGTCACGTGCCCTCAACCCTTGCGCCCCTCTCTCCACAATTTAATACATAGACACTTTACAGTTGTAAACAAGTAAGCAACAGCCTTCACCAATAGGCAATCTCTTACGCAGAGTTACCGTTCCTTACACTCATGTATCTCTGTCAACATCTAGACTATCCTAACGTAGCTGATTTAACATCTAACAGACTCCCAAGACAGTCTGTTTAGATGCATTTTATGCATCCGCAAATTCAGATATCACGTGGTTTAGACGTTGACAAGAGATTCACCATGAAGGAGGGAATTCTAGGTAGAAATTGCTAAAAATAGAACGAACCACACCCACAACCACCACCATGTATGCTTTCTAATATGTTTATTGCTTATTTCAGTATCAGGAAGCAATATAATCTTGCTACATCAAGAAAATGTGTTTCGCTAGACAGAGTGATTTTTCAAACATGAAAGGGTGATATTTTCCTTATATCTCTCGGCTTGTGACTTTAAGTGACCATCCTGCAGTCATCTTTTTCAGTCATTCTTTTCTTTTTTTCATGATTGCTCTTGAAATATATTTTTTACCACCATAAAAATTATGTCCTTATTTCTGAAGCTTCACATAAGTCTCTCTAATTCCGAAAATGAAATCGAGGCTATTCTAAAGGAATAATTTAACACTGATATAAACTGTTCAAGATGGTCACTTAGAAAGCGCATGAGAAGTCACACAAGACGTGATGTCATGAAGATATTCTGCCAAAACCAATGTGATGTTACAAATCACAAGTAAATGATAACATACGTAGAAAAGCTTGTTTCACGTCAGTCACAGTAAGGCAGCAGAAGTTTAATACGAATATACCAAATGTTCATATGACTTTACGATTTTTTATTTTTTTAATAGTTTTACAAATAGTATTGTAATGCAAATAGTAAATCTTAAAGTTAACGTTCACTATCTCTCAATATGTTTTTTTACAAAACTTTAATAATTCATCTATCTTTGCCCTTGCTTTAGCCGGAGTTTGGAAAGTTGGCATGGCAACCACCCACTGTGACTGACGATATGATATATCACTCAAAAGTTCCAGAATACAGTGAGATTGATGTTCATAGAAACTCTAGTAATGTTTTATACCCTATACCAATTAAGTATTGCACTAGTATTTTCCTGCTGTCATGTTATTGCATCATGTCAGTCTTTCCACTTCTGGCAGAACAATTCAAAAATCATTTCAATCTATTAGTCCTATATAAGCATATTTTTTCTCAAAATAATAAAACAAGCTGACTGCAGGCTGTGGACAGCCTATTTCCATAAGTCTTGGTTGGTTTATGTTTTCAACAATGCTGATTTAGAAATATTTAGTTTATTTTCCTGTGCTGGTCAAATAGGAGAACATATTCTGCCAGAAATGGTAGTGACAAAATATACCTGTATCTTCAAAGCAATAATTAGAATCTTTGTTTTCTACATTCATGCAACTACATTATCAAGATAATAATCAATTAAAGAAATGTTTGAAATTCATGTGAATAAAGTTTGGCTACAGTCAATGTTAGTACCCTGCATTCGATAAGACAAATATACAAATAAAAAGTAAATACAGATTCAAATAAAAGTACATACATGGACCATAACATCCGTAATAGCAGTCGGATTGTGAAATATATAATTTCGTATCAGCATAAATAGTTGATCGTGTTTCATCTTAATTTTGTTAATTAATTTCATTTCCTTAAGGACACCACAATAATTTTTTTTTTCGTTTGTAGATCTCTTTTTTAAGAATCCTTAATGTAAAAGTTTTTGCCTCAGAAATGTATATATCGCTTTCAATGGTGCAGAACAATGTAAACAGTAAATCACTAATCCAACTACTTTACAAAAAACAATTTCATGAATTAAACACAATTGTCAGGTTACAAGTTGATTACACATGAAATGTTCACTAATTGATTCATTTATCACGTTGTTACGACAACATCAAAGCAAAAAAGTTACATTACAATGTCAAATACACAAGGCACAGTGGTTTAATTGGAAGACGATTAACTAACATATTCATAATTTCATCATTTCATTGGAATGTATTTCTAGCTGAAAAATATATGAGGGTTTTGGAATGCTTTACGTTTCGGAAGACTGACCAGTATAGTTTGTTTTATCAAAAATACAATATTTACATAGCATAACAATAGCAGAATAGCAAGTCATTGTTACTAAATACATGTATACAATTACATACCTAATTTATAATCCGCAGTCAAATGGAAGACATTTATGATTTTGTTGTTACAACAACACTGTGTGCTTTGCACATAAAATATCTAGAGACATATTTCTATTGTAAGACGCTCTATGTACATGTTATATATATATACAAATGAAATACAATTTGCATGCGTAGAATGGTGCACTCGTTTTTCTCTCTAAATATTTGGCGTAAATAGACATTTTGCATAGAAAACAATGTAAACATGTTGGAAAACTACTTCCGGTTAGCACTTTGAACACAATGAAGGCACTAGATTCAATTTTGTATGCAGAAAAAACATATGTATAGCAATTTACACGAGTTCACCGTGAAGAAACCAACATTTTGGCATCATTGCAGCTTCAGAACAATCGGGGAATTCTGCAAATTGTGAAAATGAAACTGCTGAAATGTCTCTCATTCCCTGTTTCCCCCAAAATGAATTAGAGACTAGCACTGATTGCATTTGGGTTTGCGTATATCTTGTTGTTCTTAGCGGTCGTTTCACTGCGAGGTTGGTTTCCACATGATGGGACTTGTTAAAAAGGTGCCAGCTTCCTATGAATATACTTTACTTTGTTCTCTTTTTGACCTGATTCTCGTTTTAAGATTCCATTAATATACTTATGACTTCTTCTTTTCTTGAAAATACTCAGCGCATTTTGATTCTAATAAAATGAAAATTTTCTTGACTAGATTGGTAATTCTCATTTGATTTCGTTTTTGCTAAAACAGCTTTTAAAAGTCTAGCTATACAATATGATTGTATAATATTTCATCATTTAAATATTTACATGTCAAAAATAGGAATAAACTATACACATATGTCAACAATAGTATCATCTTTTTTTACTCTAACAACACTAATTTCGTTAAGGCATCGATAATGGTGAAATATAAGATCTGAGAAGTAAAACACGTATGTAAAATCAACAGAATATTTACAAATTAATTCAAATTAATATGCAGAAATTAATAAAAAATATTACAATTCAAAAACACAATTAAACAGTATACATAAAAATTATCAGATCAAAATATACAGTCAGATACTTAAATATACTGAGACAAGTTAAATTTCAATGCCAAGTGGAAAAGGGGCATATCTTTCTTAGATCTATTTGTATCTGTTTACTTCTTTCAGGTAGCTTTAAGCTATCTAACTCAATACTTTAAGGGCCACGGCATCTGAATGCAACATAACGTGGCAAGAGTTATATGCAATACCTCCAATTCAGAGGTTAAATAGCTAAGACAGGAGACGTCAAAAAGCGACCAGGCTATTGCTGAACGTCCCCTAAATTGAGAAGAAATAAAACGGCGCAATAAAAGAATCTAATGAAGTAAGATCTAAGCTAAACAAATTTGAAATCACATTGAACATTGATTTTGTTAATTCTAATGATTCATGAAGCTAGGAAAAGCTCAACTATGCTGTTTCCAACAACTTGGCGGTTCTTCTCTGCGAGTGCGCGTTCCGCCTCCCCACGTGAACTAAACGTTATCATTACGTCACCACTAGGCATTCCTTCCGGTGTGTACTGGACGTGGATAGAGTCTGGATTTACCTAAGAAAAAGAGAGGAACAACTTTAGTTGACCATCATAATAAAACTATACATCTACTTCATTATTTTCAAATTAGACTCTGATAATCTTGTGTTTTCAAACAAAATAGTACAAGCGATTGTCTAAAACAAAAACTATATCTTGATATTAACATAAAATATTCAATAACTGTAAAATATCTCAAAATTGCAAAATAAATCTATGTTAGTTTCTCATTTGATTTGCTGTTCATTTTCAAGCATTAAAAACTGAATTAAGAATTACGATCTCCGAAACTTCCATTTCAACTTGCATCAGTTTATAGCCGAGTTCAATAATTAATCTGATTTTCAAAATACAAAGAGGAAATACTGTCTTTGACATGATTTTTGAGAAACTAATCACAGACTTGTATAACAGGTTCGGTCTGCTCTAGTTTGCAAACGTTTTATGTAATCAAATGTGTCGACAAAATATAAGAAATCTGATTAGCATAGAATTCTGGTTAATATGACAAGAGCACGTGCAGTAGACATTAAAAGTCCTTGAAGGAATGGAGCAAGAAATTTTGAAGAACAGAGGATAGAATGTAACTAGCTATGTAAATATGAACATGTTATTTGTATGCGTTACAGTAATGTACAGATCTTAGCTCTAAAACAAATACACATAAAGAAGAACCATATCGACCAGTATTCAACTGTTCAAATCCCATACAGATGTCTGAATCGCCATTTTAGAATTATTTTGATACTTTTAAAATTCGTGTTTTTAACTAAAAGTATCTATTAAAACTGCTTTTTCCGAATACAGGTTAAACTGTTAATGTGGTTAGCAATTCAGACTATCCTACATGTGAATACCAGTCAGCATGTTTCGTTTAGAGATACTGCGCTATGTTCAGAGTATTAGACATATATACAATAATTTTGTTAAAAAATTCTGAGTTTTAGTGGCATTTTTAAAAAGACATCAAGACAGTTTTCTCATAAAGGAAACCTGTCTGACAGAAAAGCATTTCAACTAAAATTGTATAGGAATTGTGTTGTTATTAGATACTCAAGTATGCGCAGTGTCTCTAAACAGTGTTATTCACAGCAAACAAGACAATCTATATTCTTGCATTGTTAGTTATAAACATACAAGTGCTTCCCTCTATAAAGATACAGATATACCTAGCGCTGGATCCGTCCATGGTCGCTCACATAAAAGACCTGCTATATTTGCTTCTCAAAACAATATGTTTAATTTCATATCATATGTAACAACAAGACGCGTGTTTAGTGATGTGTGGGCGGTTAATTGGCAAATAATTAATCGGACAGTTCTTTCTGATATTATTTACGTTCGGACCTTTCGCACAGTATCACCGTTCGCCATTTTGCCTCAAAGTTTTAAATGATAATTTTTAGTTAACCCAAAATTGACGAACACTGAGCTTTTTAACCTAAAGATTTTGGGCAAAGGACGTACCTCCGGAAATCCTTGAAAGAAATTTAGGATATCTTGAAGTGAGACATTAAAAGGGAGGCCCCGCATTACGACCATGGATGGTCCTGTGTTAGTAGTGAAGTAAGTCTGTGGTGAAATAGGTGGTGTAGGGTACCAGTAGATAATCTGTGGCATGATGGTAGGTCGTGGTGCGGCAGCTGCTATGGGTGTAAGCCCCTGCTGTAAATGGGACGCATACATCGGCTGGGGTATGTGGGTGAAAGGCAAGGTCGAGCTGAATGAAGTGGCAAGTTGATTCGCCGTTACTCCCGGCAGTGAGGGCAGCAACGCTGTAGTACCTGTATACAGAAATAAAACATGCAATGTTAATAAACGAGTAAAGTTTTTACATCTGAATTTAAGTCCATGTATAAATACTTGGTCGTAAGTCATGAGTGCACCGTGTACAAAGTCAATTTCAAACATAATTTTACATGAGCTTTACGTTCGAAGAGTATAGTTGTTGAAAGTACTTCCGTTTGTTTTTACAGTTAAGTCTGCGAGTAATAAATCACCTGGTGAAATGATCTGTCGTTGAATAATAGGCGAATGAGTGAGAGTGGGCATTGCAGCTTGGTGAGCAATTGGAGTGACTGGAGACAGCGTTGGTGACGAAATTCCGTGCGTGAGAACGAGGTTCATATCCTCGCCAGAACACTGAATGACCTCAATGACCCGCTTCTTTCCCGCGTAAATGATTTGTCGTCTGTGTCTATTTATTGCGGTAAGCTGTGCTGCCTCTTCCGAACTCATCTGAATGAACGCTTCCCCTGAAGGTTCTCCCTACAACGATAATGTTCAATTTCAGTCGTCACATATATCTAGCCCAAAATTTTGCTGATCATTCCTGGTCGTTATGTTTAGCTATATCAAAATAATTTATGATATCTAAGTCAAATGCTTTTCTTAGAAAAGTTTGTCATTTATGCCAAAAACTTTGATATCAGGAGTTAAATGCATCAAAATTATTTATCAGCAAAATAATTCAAATAAACTTTAAATTCCAACATGGCTCGACCCATTTGTCAGTCAAACAAAGGAACGGAAGCATTGTGAATTATGGTTAAATACTGCGCATCAGAACTCCAAACGTTGTTCATTAGACGATGTACAACGGTTGAACGGGTTCTATTTCTTAAATCAATTTCTTCAACTCACCTGAGCACTATAAACCATGTGAACTCCTTGATATACTATGAACTGTGAAAACTCTCCAAGGAATGACAAAATGTCTGTAACTTGTGAGCCGCCAGGTAGGTTCCTCAAACGGATACAATCTCTCCTCGTCCCGCTCGTGATCAGAGACTGTGGGATGTATGGTAGTGCAGTCTGGGGAGGCAACTGGGCAATGAGTGGTGGGAGAGCTACTTGACTCTCCTGGGGTTCAGGGTTCCTTGGGTCCATACTCCTGTTTAACACCTTAAACAGCAACATTACATATGAAAATATTTCTTAAAGCGCCTACAGTGCCAACAATAATTTCAGACATGCGCTTCCTTGGATATGGACAGCACTCAAAGAGAACACTTAACAAGACGCATGTATTGCACTTACGTTATCATTACGCCGTAAGACAAAGAAATGAGTTTATAAAGATATCACAAATGTATACTGTTGTAATTTTAAGGGTGATTATCTGATATATCTTATACTGCATTGTAGAACTAATATTGAAAATAAAGTATTGTGCGTTTGTTGTCCATATTCCCACCACAAGTTCTAGTACCTGCAATTAACCGTTAACATGGTGTTCATATAATAACAAACATGTATATACAGGGTGGTAAAACTGACTTAGAACACTTGGACAGTATGATACAAATGAGCATACTGCAATAGTAACGTACATTTTACTAAATACAATATCATGCCTGCACATTTTCACTTTACCATTTGCTTGGAGCTAATATTTACAGTACACAACAAAAGCTAGTCGCAGTGAAATGTAACTTAAATGCATCACTTTTATTGAGATTGATGTTTCTCAAATCCTCGTATTGTTAATTTTCTGCAGGCGATGTCTATTTCAAAGAAAGTATGTGTTCCATCTTTCACTTCTTGTCTAAATATGCCAGATTTGTTTTGAGATAAGAATGGAAAAGACAAGACGGCCAAGACTTGTTATAACACCCTGTATATGAGAAGCAAGCAGTGACAGAGAGAGATGGAGATAGAAACGGTCAGTACCTGCTGCACCTCAGCTGTGGTTGATTTGAACAGTTCTATATAACGAGTGCCCATTATATCCCTGTGCTTTTTAAGTGCTTTATCTGCTTCCTCCTCTGTCGGCATCAAAACGAAAGCGTCTCCCGTGGACCTTCCGTCGGGATAATGCACGAACAAGATGCCGTCTTCACCATCCAATACGTCACAAACGTTTGGTTCCCGGGCAAAGAACTCAAGCTGTAAGCCAAACACATAACCAAGAGCAGTTAGAGGGAGTTATATAGGTGATATTCTATTGCTGATAAACATGTAGACCAACCATGCAAACCAGTGAAGCTTTACTCTGGCTAGACTAGTTGAGGCTTCCCCATCACACATTTATACACCGCGTGACCTGCTACCACGTGTGTTGGGTCGGTCTCATGCCACAAGTGTGAATCAACCGATGATAAAAACAAACCAAACACTCGCTTTTTTACAACGGTGCCCCGACAAGAGAATGTAAGTGTTTATTCAGTTCTAGCAACGCAAACTAGCAGAAGCCGAGCAGTCATATAACATACTGTAATTTAGTAAAATGTAATTAATGCTATCAATGAAAGATGATATGTATACTGAATATATGAATGACAAACTTGATGAATAATGACGTATATATTACATGATTAAGTATTGAAAACCATTGCCTTTGTATGTAATTTTCTAGAAATTAACCTGCATTTGTTCCGATATATTGTTTAAATTACATTTGCTGAACTACACCAACTTGTAGGAAAAAGACCTTGAATTAAAAAAATCGAAGAAACATTTGAAACACGCAAAGTATGTTAAATAGTCTCTAATCTACCACTCAAAGAGTAAAACATGAAATGAACAATTTTGTTATGTTAATGTTAATGGACATACATTGTTCACCTTCATACATGGTGCATATGAATAAAAGGCATCTGTATCACTTATCACATAAACTGAGCCACCACCTAATAATCGCCCATGCACAAGAGTAGCAGAAGTGTAGCTCAGAATAAGGTGTCGTTTGGTCAACTGATTGACTTAACAATACTCAAATCACCCTCTACCAAAATAATTGTAATTACAAGGGTGGAACTGTTACTAATTTCGTTAAAGGAGGATTGAGGAGAACTTCTGTGCTAATGGGAAAGCCTCTCTGGTTACAAAAACCACGTGACTCCTAGAGTGTTACTGAAAATAGTAAATAAATTTAAAGATCCAGCCCGGATTTATGATATATGATGATTGAAGACGGCCATATTCCATTGCACGAGGCACTCACGAGACAGCCCTGCACCATCTTAGTTCCTGCAATATGATTGGCTGATTTTCTATCACCTCATTACCATATCCAATATGGCGACCAAAACTCTAGAACCGTAAGTCCTTTTACCACACTCTGAGTACCATATCATAGACATAGTAAGCCTTCCCTAAACTTACCTTACCTCACAGAGTAAGTTTTAGATTGTTTTATCATTCGTTTTATGTAACCATGATAAAGTGTATTCCATTCGGCTGAAAATTCAATACATGAATGTCAGAATTATGTTCCCAATATTCTAAACTATATATATCGCCTATTTATGAGTCTAACAAATTTTCAAGTGGTGTCAGTTGTCATACTCCCACAGTATAAATTCATGTTAATGCTTGAAAAGAAAGACCTTCTATTCCCTCAACTATCGCCCTCTCAACGTCCATTCTACTATTCGTGATTCTCTCAACTTGTTCGTCAACACGTTCATTCCCCAATATTAATCATTTAAGCCTCGATTTAACTTTTAACAATATGATGTGTAGTCCAAATTTTACAGAGTTCAAAAGCAAAAAAGACTTATCCTGAAAATTTTTAAGCTCCCTAAAGCTTTCATTAAAAAAACAGCGTTTTTTTTGCGCAGATACAATGCACATGAAATTGAAACAACATAAACCCATGAATGAGAAAAGTATGTGCACCTATCCCGCTTTGTTTGTATACGTTGATATTTTACTATTATTTGAAATATATTTAATTTAAACATATCCCCGCCGTTCCTGTCGGTCTAAACACACCGCAAATTCAAACTTACTGTTCCAAAATAAGAAACAGTTAACTCCCTTTATTCAACTTTATAAACCTGGATATAATTCGTCGGAAGGATATCTCCTGTAAACATATTTACCAGTGATTTGTTAATGAAGAGACAGATACCATCAACTCTCATGTTCTATGATACTGTTGAAGCTGAAATCTTATACCCGTAAATTTAGCATCTGTTGTACAAGGGGTCAGATTTTATCAAATGCCAACAACTTTGTTAAACTTTACAATAAAACAGAATTTGAACTGTTGTCAACTGGACCTATATTTTAAAACTTTAAAACATAGCATGAATTTGCTTATAACCCATTTGCAAAATTACATGTACTGAAATCTCAAAAAAGTTTGTGATGTCGCTTTACGGTGCCCGGTGCGCTGAATATTAACGCGTCAATAAACGCATGTATTGGAAGGCGTCACGAGGTGATTTTTATGAAGTTAAAGGTATGTGTCTCTTTATTATGTCCTCTCTGATACTTATACATAGTTATATACACACGGAAAGGGTGTTAGTACTGTATATATGGGTTTTGCATAAGACTTACCACTTGCTGTGTTGTAGCAGTGAATGGCAGACCGCGCATGCGTATGATTACTTCGCCGCCACGTGACAAGAAAGCTTGTGCTTCAGTGTTACTGCCTGTTAACAAAAAAACAAACATTTTTTGTCAATTAAATGCCAATTCAAATATTTCTTACTGATGATCATAAAAAAGACTTTGAAACCGTTCCTTTTTGCTATGCCTCGACTGTTTCTAAAAGATGGCTCATGTACATGTAGAATAACATAGCTTATTATTTCATGTAGCAACATATATATTGTATTTTCAAATTCCACTAAAACACAACTTCCATTGATCTACATGTTTCTAATTAACTGAATCCTTCACACGGTCGATAGAATATAATGAAAGTCCTTAACAGATGTTACAAAAACCTTTAATAACTTGTTTTCTCATTTGCATACAAATATGTATGTATATTTACATATCTACATGAAATATAGATTTACTAATGGAAATTTACCAAGAGCAACATTTTGCAAAGTTCTGCCTACGTTTTTCAAGGTATTTTCAACGGTTTATCAAGATATATCAAGTCACGCTTACTAAAGTCTCTGTTGTATCTTGCCAATCTTTTTAGTTACCAAAACGTAAGACTTTTATTGTAAAGGAGTATAGCGCTTACCTCCAGCAACATTAAGAAAGTCTTTGCCAGTTGCTTTATATACTTCTATGTATCGTTGACCTATATGGTGTTTATGTCTCCTGATGGCAAGGTCTCTCATTTCCTGATCCTGAAATCTGACTAGAGCTTCACCATTTCTTCTACCTTGTGGACTGAGACATAGTGCAACACCGCCCCTGTAATTTGCAATTAGAACACATTAGTTTTGTTCAAATGTATAGACAAATAACCTTTCGTCTCAAAAACAAACAATGCACATTCCGCGTAAACAAATTAACTGCTAATGATCATTTAAAATATGAACAGTGTATCACATGACATTCAAATAAACTCACTTTGCAATGTTAAGGCCTTTGAAGAATCGCGCAATGTCTTGGTCTGATGATTGCCATGGTAATCCACGTGCCCGAACTACAACTTCGTCATCGACAACATCTGATTTACTACTGCAAAAACAGAAAAACACAAGAATTGACAGACAACGTAATTAATTGTATATGAGAAACAAATATCTAATTTAAGTATATTTGATCGCATGCTGGTACTGCAGCTTAATGCCAGCATTGAAATGTTGCACAGAAGTGCCGGGAACTGAACAATCCTCCGCGTCATCAGGCGGTTGCAATAGGCTACATAGTAATCTCGATCATACAGCCGCGTTTCAAGACTAGAGATAACGTGTTAACTGTTCCGAACATGCTACGCACTAAGACTGCCTTTCCGTTAAAGCTATGTTAGTTAAAACTCCGTGTTACATTTTACAAAAGAGGTATTTAATGTTTACATAAAAGGAGTCAAATGTTTTAAGGTAATATCTCATAGATAATCAGGAACGCTTCTGGCGAAAATAAAGCAGATCTTGGTTGCTTAGCGATTCTAAATTACAACAACTAGCCTGCCTTCATCTGCCTCCAACGTGACTTGATTAATGTCTGATAACATATGGATGTACAAAAGGTTTTTATTGACCCAAGGTGTATAAACAGGAAACTTTTCCATTTTCCTCAATCCAAATAAGAGTTTTAATTAATCTTATCAGGGTTGTGTGACACCAAAGCAGACGTCATTACCGAACGTTGTAACGCCGTCTGAATCGTGCCAGAAAATATAATATGTCGATATAACAAATGTACTGATCAGAGATATTTGTTTTCTTGAGTTTCCATCATCCTCACTAATGACAGTTTCGTTATTAATCTTATGGACGGCAGCTTAAATATTAAACTGTTAGACACTTGATAATTAACGTTTAATAAAAGAGTTTTGCATTTATCAAACATAAAATCTGTCAGTGGAACAGCGTATCCATCTTCATAAAATGTATTCAAACGAGAGTAATTTACATAATTTATGAGTTTTAATATCAGATTTAAAAACAAAAACATATTTTAATGGCGAAATGAAATTCTATTATTATCATGTGAACGTGACGGAAATTTATCAAGGGCAAATGTACATACCATATACCAGGTTCCAGGCGTTCATTGACCACTTCCGGTTCTGTGATTATATGACCTGTAACAAATTTGTACACATTAAAATAACAGCAGACATGAAGGAATATAAATGAAAGTAAACGATATGTAAAATGTCTTATTTCATGTACATTGTATCATTTTTTAGTTTAAGATAGTCGCGCTGTTCCTCAGGTCAATCTGATAAAATTTATTTTGTCCGAGGAACAGCATGAACCAGGCAATACACATTCAACATTAAGACTATATATACGAACTCACAAACATGCACGGGTTCAATAAGCAATCTACAGTTAAGGAAGTAATGTTCGAATTTACATAAGGAAGACATACCGTCCACTATAAGTCGTTGAAGAATTGAGGCCATTTCTTGACACTGTTTGATGCCATACTCCGACGACTGATCCTCCTGTAAACCTAAATCTGAGAACAGGTGTCAAGGAAACTAAATGGTAACATTTTTTGACGTTATAACGAACCAAAAACGGACAAAGAGAAAATAGTGCGACTTTATTGCCGAGGCATGCGCTCGTTGAAGATTAATACGAGTTTAACTATACATGGCTGGTCATAGCTAAAGTCACTACAGACCATTTCGTGCCAGATCGTCTAGATAAGTAAACGTCGCTAAACGTCATCTAACATACCATTTCAGAAAAGTCATTTTAAAAGTTTTCAATTTTAGGCTAATAGTTCATTAATTCAAACACCTTTATTATAGCACACGACAAACGGTAGTTTATTTTTGAATCACGGTATATCATTTGTTAGTTTTGATACAATCTAGAAGTCAAATAAAAGAAATTCTTCCGATCGCGTTAAAGGTATACAATGAAATGTTTGCATTAAGCAAACTGACATGAAACATATTTTCACATAAAATTACACTTTTATGTATTTAACACGGAAACACAAAATGCGTTCGGCGGTGAATCTTTTGACCACATAACTTTGGTCTATATTTTCCAGCTTTTGTGATGAATAAGCCCTATATTTAGTTGTACAGTTCATATTAAGAATATATTGAGATACCCGGAATTCATTATTACTGTTAAGGGAGCGTGTGTGTTCTGATGTCGTTGTTGTTATTTTCATTCATTTCAGGGTTTGCCAGCTGACGATTTCAGTCAAGGTTATTCAAGGAAATATCCATTCTGCCCGTCCACACAGACTATGCCTTTTTTACTATTTCACAGAATTACAACTAGTCAATCAAGATGGAACTGGTGTATGACATAAGCTCAAAATGTAACACGAAGGACTTAAGGCAACCATACAAATAACATACACGCCAAAATATTCAGAAGGAACAAAACATCAAACAATAGGGGAAAAAACGCTGGATATCTGAAATATTTGTGGAAATAAACCAAGTTAAGATTGCGTGACCAAAATATAGGAATAAAATGTGTTGTAGCTAGTTCACAGACAAAAGCTGTTATTTTAAAATATACAAAGACAACCTCATTTGGTATCGTTTACTTTGTATTTACAAACTGTCACATCACTGACCTAGAAGATAAATGGTAGCTGTATGGTATGACAGTGTTACAGTAGGCGTGTACACACGAACTTTTACATCAGGACTATGGCGAGTTTAACCTGAAGGGATGCATGTGTTACAACCACTGTCTACAACGGCGAGTAGGCTTGACAAGGATATATATCTGTACAACAGCTCAAAATGACACGACAATATGCTCCTTTATTATGTATGTTATTGCAAAAGGCAGAAAATACATCCTTCTAAAACAACAAACTAAATTAAAGAAAAGTGCTCGTAAAATGGCTGACGTAGAAGAGGTGGGGATGTACATATACCAAAGGTTTCTGGTGCTAAACCAAGAGTACCCACTTTGCAAGACTGCAATTTATATTTGGAACAAGAATGGACAGTCTAAAGACCATAGATTGTTTTACAAAGGAACATATTTTTGGTGACTGCAAGCAATCATTTTTTGCGTACATTTGAAAAGGTTATTGTCTATTTATTTCCAAATATCAACTTAAAAGATTGCATTTGCATTTATGTTTAACTTTATGTTTCTGCTGAAATGCAGTATCTTTTGTTAGGATATTTGCAACTTCTTTTGGCAACATGTATGCGACGAAAAGCTTGATTTAATCTTGATCTGTATCTTTCAGGCGATCTTTTATGGTCTCTGAGATAATTTAACAATCTTTGTTCTAGTGCCGAGGTGACGATACATCAATACTGATTTAGAACAAATATATATCGTTACCGGATCAGGTGTGTTCAACCTAATCACGTTAACACAACACAAAACCTGTTATGGTATACGGTTATGCATATAGAACGGGTTTAAAACAAAGAGGCATTATGACTGTGCATGAATAAATAATAACATAATACAGATATAAAACACCGTAAATGGTAGTGTCATAGTTCACGTCATTATATAAAACGAGTATAAAAATCAACAAGTATACACGGCCAAATTTGTTTTACAAAACTTTTTTTTGTAGTCAAAAGCGGGGTTTGGGTCGTATAAAGTCTAAACCAGGTAAGGAAGACACGACTTAATTATTATAATGGCGTTGTTTGTTGGACTGATAAAATCTTTAAAATTCCTGTCATAGAAAAGACAAACAAACATAACAATAGTCAGAACTGAAGCATGCGAGAAAAATAGAACAAGTGTTAACATGGTCCACAATACTAAGCGTATGAATACCCGCATTGTTTCAAGGTAGATACGGAACTCGATCACAACAATTAGAATTTAGTAAAGTCCCCAGTCATGCATCTATCTGTGAAATAAAAATGTCAGTTACAGGGTTTTTGTTGATGTATCAGTCCAGTAAGATCTAAGATGTCTAATATTGACAATCTCTGCTGGCTGATTGTACATAATGATAACAAATGACGAGGAGAGAAAAGGTCTGTCTATGTACACTTAGTGCCCGTATTAGGAGATTTGAATGAAGAATTTTTTGAATACCCAAAGAAAAAGATTCAACAGATAAGTTTAGCTAAACGGCTTACGACAACTGAAATATCTGGGATAGTATTCCAGTATCATCTTAAGTGATTTGTTAAATTAACTAAGTCCAAAAATGTTAATTAATATGATTCTCTCAAAAATCAATCATTATAAACTATGTTCAATAAATAAAGATTGAACTTTTTCAACATCCTCCTTTGTAAATTATCGTCTTAAGGAAATTGTAAGTTTTCAGGAAATCCTAAGATTTCTAAAATACAGTGTACACTGCTACCAGATGAATATTTTTGCTGTCAGAGAAAATGACTGATTCTCGACCATTACCAACTGGTCACTTGGCGATGGTGGCAAGTTTCAGATTACACACGGAACTGTCGTATTCAATTTGCTAATGACACTAAATGTTCAAAGGTCAGATGGACATGTCAGTTGAGTGACATTTGCTGACTAATTTGTTGATCTAAAAGTGAAAGGTACATTCTGACCACACTGCTATCATACAATATCATATCATACACCACTCTACCGGTTTAGAAATCATATGATATAGTTATTAACTATATTATTGCTAAATTCGTTGATGAAAACGGCAATGAATTTAAACAAATGCAGGCTAAATATTCAAACAATCGGACCCATTTAAAATCTTTACACGAAACGCATCTAAAAAATATCAAATTATCATCACAGCATCATTTATTCAGCAGTTTCATTGGGCAAAAATAGAATCTATCATAATTACATAGAATTCTACCGCGATATTTCCGTGCAATTTTACTTTATGTGTTTACTATGATAATTAGTGTACATGTCTTGAACTTGCTATTAATCAACCTGTTCTCTGATGGGACACATGTGAAGGTATTACGACCCAGTAAAACATTTCTCTGTCAATCTTGTACCATGCCCATGCTATCATATATTAAAATGTTGTAAATAGATAGATACCGGTAATACATTTACGACTATGATTAATGGCGTATCTGTTTAGCATGTGGACATCACTTTCAGAATGGCCTAAATGAGGAAATAAAAAGGCAGACATTTCTAATGAGTGTGATAATGATACAGAAATAAGGACTGGATAAGTCAACCAGTCTGATAGAGTCATAATGATTTTTCTCTGATCTAATGCTTTATTAGTTATTCATAATGTCTGGCTTAAATTATGGTACTGAAACGGGATCAGTGAAATGAGAATTACGCAGATGCATAAATTGTTGGAATTCAAAATGTTGAAAGAAATTACTTTCACAATGAGGCATCAGAGCTGATATAGTCATGGTTCTTGGCCTCGGTGGTGAGTATTCTCGAGGAATGGACACTGGGCTCAGACAATGCACTAATCTTCTACCAGGCATATCATAGAAACGGTAAAGCAATGGTCTTTCTATAAAAAAACACTTCATTAGTATCAAACTTAAGTGGCAATGTTATTGTCCATGTACACCGTAATCTGGAAGCGGAAGTAATGTGTACACAGATATGGTACATGGCAATGAAGTTATGATGGTTGCAAAGCAAACAGCATCCAAACAACACTGGCATGAACTTGTAAACTAGGTAAACATAGATAGCCCACGTACCATGCCATATATATACTGCTGCCAATCAGAATTAGAATTGGTATGTTCATGTTTTCAAAAAGAGTCAACCGCTCTGTCAAGGTACTGTCGTCATGGTGCGTTTTTCGTGCACTTTTTGACTAAATACATCTCCAATGTACCTGTGTTCATGAACTTTACATCGACCATATTATACGTAGATCAATCTCTGTCAAGCAAATACAATACGCTGGAGGGTAAAATGGAAAGATAACTTTGGCAAAACAAGGCAAAATATAACTTATAGTATATCCATTTTAAGATATACAAATTTGTTGAAGCAAAGAGGAAGTCATAACCGCGAGCAACTAAATGTACAATGTTTTACCAAGGAAAGGAAATTAAAACAAAGCCCTGGGCGAAAATGTTAATTTACCATCATAAAAACTAACGATGTATGAAAAGTTGCTTTAGGTAAATCTAATTAAAAGGCAAGATAAGATTTTAAAAATGACATAAATGTTTCACCAATTTATAAAGCGTTATCTGCTGACAGGGGAATATCAATACTGACATGGTCAATATTGTAAATGTACAGTGGTGAAAGGGTCATTGTAAAAAATCTGTACCACGGTATACATGTATATCTGGACCATGAAAGCAGTGCTGGTCAGTGGTGATGACTAAACTAAGTTGTCAGATTTCCCGTAAATTCAATTGTACATTTCAGGTCGCATATTGACGAGCGAAAGGCCTGTCGCCATAGTATTACAGTATCTAGCACATTTTGTATCCGAGATACAGACATCAATAAGCATTTCAATTGAAATGTTTTATTCCTGCTTGTTAACTGCTACGTGAAAAAACAGAAGCAACGATCCGTTTCGGGGTACTGAAATGACAATGTAGGCATACAAATAGAAACACTTTTTTCGGGGTCTATTTTGCAGATTTATTTCCGCATCAGTACTTGCTCCAATCACTAGTATTGTCCTTTAGATGGTTCTTGCTTATCGAGTTACATATTTAGAGCAAAATTGGAGTGAAAAAATATCTTTTTTTTCACTAATTCACTTGAATGAGTCATAATTTAAGTGACGCTCTCATCTACAAACTTTTACGTCAAAAATCAATATTTTCACCACATTGTGGTGATAAATTGTCAAAGAAAGTTAACCAAATTTACCAACGCAAGTTAACCATAACAACGGAATGTAAGCCGATTTACGGGTGGTTAGCGCACACTGTTTCTAGAAATAGCTCTTTTTATGGTGTAGTTTCAATCAATACGCGGTGAAATCCACCACCACTGCAGCCATTAAATTTTCATATCTTAACATGATACACGTTAATGAACCGTTAAGTTAAAATATAATAAGAAAATTATGACAACACGACATCGAAATAGAAACAGCTACATACATAAGAGAACCAGACAGAAAGGTTAAGCTGAACTAATTTCGTTGCAGTACAGAGACCTGGGTTTTAATAGACTTGTTAAAAGGAATGCCCAAAACTCGGACACACAACCTTTTTGCATGATCCAGACAACTGGTTATCTACTTCAAATTGTATGTCATGCTCATGTAGACGAGACAAACCAAAAATGAATACAGTAATAAAACCAAAACTCATCAGAAACCATTGCTACCTATCCTTTATAACGGAAAGTACTGTATTGACAAAAAGGTTTAAAATCCTATTTATAACAATTTGTAGATAAACTTTTGATACCTTGCGACCTTCAGATGCCAGCTTCGCTCACTACCGTTGACAAAAAGATAACACATTCGCTTGATTTAGATATGTACTTCGAGTATAGATTTAAGTCTGTGTAAAAGGCTAATATGGGGAGCATTTGGTCAAACAAAAAATGGACAGTTTTTGGCAACAGAATCACAAATGAGTTCAAATAGGCACGTTTAACTGAAATCTGATGGAAGCATTCTCAAGGATGGATGGAATTTGCTGGGCGAGGTATTAGCATGGGGAGGACCTGAACCATTGACATGTTAAGCCTTGAAGAGACCTCAGAATACTAAATTAGATTCACTGCCTACCAAACAAGGTTTTAATTGTTGCAAAAATCACTTCTGTTACTTGTGACATTTTAATAATGTTTACAGAATAAACCGTTTACAGTAATACTTTATAAGAAAGACGTTTCATTCATCATTTATGTACATTTTTAAAAAGCTTTTTAAATTCTTTTTTAGATATTATGTTCTTATCGCTTTTTATAGTGTTAAAATGTATTTTCTTTTAAACAGCCTTCGGTTTTAAATAATGTTTGCGTTTCTTTAACTATTTGCTGGTAGGACTGCGGTAAGCCAGATTGTATTCACAATGATACCGAGTATTAAGCCACATTTACTCATGTTAATTTCACACAAAAAATAGAGGAAGTGCACCGACGAGCATTGGCAATTTAACAATCTTTCAAAAATTACACGTGAGTATAAATTACAACGTCAAATCCATTTTTTAGAAAGATTTCACACAATAATAAGATTGTATTAATTTCCGTTTTACATTAAACCATACAGCATTTTATCAATGACTTAATGTCACAGATGAAGCCTTCGAAAAGTGCACTCTTGATACATTGTGGCAAGTTAAGTAAACCAATTGTAAATCGGATAAAGGAAATGTATTTTAATGTACGTTTCTCTGACTCCTCGTGAAGCGTTTTGTATGCATTCCATATTTGCCTAATGTATACCATAAACTTTGCTTACAAAACGATATTCAGTACCATTTGAGGACCCACACAAGTGTTAATCTCTCTCATATTGTACGAAATGAAAGCAACGAATTCAGTTTAAATAGGTTTTTCTGCCCTAATCCCGCCTGAACAAACATGGAATTAACTGCCTAAAACATCTTCATACACCTTTTCAGACACGCTGTTTTCATACATTAATCTGATTTCATGCTGATTTTAAAGTTTTGGGTAAATTGTTATGAAAATGAAATCAAATGAAAATATGTTGGTCACGGGGAGATGTTTCCCTCCGGACAGCATGCCTTCTGTAGCGAAGACGTACATTTAACATAAACTTTAGAAATGTGTTTGCGGTTTTTGATGACTTCATTCAGTTATCTTGTGCATATTTTAGTTACATATATATTTCAAGAGCACTATTCATTCGCCTGGAGTATTAATTCGATGAAAACCGCTCTGAAATAGCTTTCGTGTCCAGGAAATATCGGCGCATACAAACACAGATAATGTACACTGAAAAAAATATTACTAAGGCCGACGAGTTAAATAACAATCTCAAATTGGTATAACAAGCTGAAGAACTCTTCCATAAATACCGACTTTTTCTTTATTGGAATGCTAACACCCGTATTTTTTCACATGGACAATTGTTAAGTTATTCTTAAGCACGCAATCTTTTATGTTGAACAGAAAAACCATAAACAGTCATAGTAAAGCGGCTATTATGTTATAGAGATTTTTGTCAAGTTTCACTAGGTTTTGCTACGCCTTTTAAAGCATTCTTTTGTTTTTGTCCAAGTTTTTTTCTCTCCGTTTCTTTTGTAAGTTTTATCTATTCACTATCTCTATTGTTTTATTATTGTCAAAAACGTGCCCTACTGACAGCGTCAAAGGATAGAATACCAAAATTTCTACTCTCGTGTCTCTTATCTCTGTCCAATCTTGTAATTAAAACTACAAAGTATAATTTCTTCAAAACAACAAAATTTACCTAACTACCGTATAATTTCGGTATGTTAATTTTAACATGTAAATACTTTTGTGCGCAAATGAAAAGAGAAATATTAATCGCAATAAGTAAAAGTATGATCAATCATAGAAAACGACTAATTTGCATAGTTTTGGAATGAATCCAAACCCTTAACAATAAAAAGGCAACAAAGACGACCCTGGCACTAAGTATAACCGTTGAAATACTGTCAGCGAGGTATTTTCTATTAAAAGAAATGTAGGCCATGTCTAAAGCATTATCAGGCAAATAGTGTCAACTGAGTCACAAAATAGTGCTGCTTGCAAGAACTAACAAGAAATATATAAAAGGGGTCACGTTTCAGACAGTACACGAACACTATTTACAAGGCTGGAAGCATGTCACTCTGAAATCATGAAATCTAGCAAGAACATACTGATATATGTACACTGCACACTGGTATCCAGAGAGGCACAGAACACAAAAACTTGAAAGCATATATGTAAACAAATATTGAAGCTCAATGTCAGAATGGGGTTTCTTTTATGGCAACGTTGAACAGACTGCATGGTCCTTTACTGTTTTCAGTTTCGAGAACATGTGAACTGGCGGACATGGTCAACATTTACGGCAGGAAACTGTAGCAGTAAATCTAAGACAAATCTTGACGGAAACTATCCATCATAGGTAAACAAACCCCATCACCATTCACATACAGCAGGTACTCACCCAAACTCCTAATGGACGAAAGTCCTGAGATTAGAATGACGTTCAAAGACACGTGACCATTTTAACTGATCACTCAAAGCACTTTCTTGAGAAGGAAAAAGGATACAATCTAACATACTTTTGGTGTTCGTTATGTTTTCTGCCTTGTACATTTTCACAAATTCTTTTCTGAGGTCAAAATAGGAGTAGAAATATTGTGGCAAGGTAATGTTTTTATTCCCGCATTCAGGGTGTAATGCTTGTCGTATATAATTTGGCCCGTCGGTTGTGAGACAGAAAGATTTGCCGCCGTGGTCGGGATGAACACCTTTTGAGACGAGGAATCTGTCGAACTGAAACAAAAAATTAGCAGTCTGTAACCTTAGTTACCTCTAGGAAACGTTTTACATAAATCACATTTTTACTCATTTCACCTGAAAAACAACAACTTCTTAGTGTATAATACAAGTGATAAATGCCTAACAGGCAAATAAAAGGAAGACTGATATGGCAAAAAATGTATGTGTGAGTAAGACAAATGTCAAGTCAATTAAAGGCATTTAGAAACAATGTATAAGCAACGAGTCTCGTTCTGAACAAAGACTCTGTGTATGTGAAATATGTCATTAGGTAGGTAATAAACCTTCCAGCTACCGTAAGATGCCCTACACGGAGAAGTAAAACGGAAATTTTAGTGAACTCAATTGTGTAACAATACTCTGAAACAACTAAAATGCTGTAGAATTGAGTGAACAACCTTTTGATGTGTCTGAATAAGAACCCAATAATTATGGTTAAACTAAATTTGGCGTACGTTGACGAATGTAGAATTTCATGACCAATTATCATTACTTCGTCGTAATTACATACGACTGCAATCTACTGCAAAACATTCTACCGTTATTAACGATTTTAACTGTGATTAAATGCTTTATTTATATGGTTACATTCGATGAATGTGCATGTTTTTGCCAGAAAAGTGATGTTGTAAAAGAAAGCAAACTTCCAACTCTTAAAGGGTTTTCCAAAGAGAAATATTCGCTGACGTCAGCAGGTATATAGCTGCAAACAATAGGGATTGGAGCAAGAAAATGAGATTTCATTCTACTGAAATAGTCAAGTATTCTCATCAACAAAGTCATATCCATACATGGTAACGTTTGTTTCTGTTCCAACAGGAGACATGGACTGTAGTTGAGTTAAAGGCAGTACGTTCATAATCAGTATTTACAGTGGTTGTGTTTGGGAAACGCCGGGTGCAGGAAAAATGTTCGTGATCATTATTTCCTACATACTACTGATAAAGACATCTAAAAGTCTTTATCTAGTGCTCTTTAAATTTCACTGAAAAATGGACAATGATGTATTATAAACAGATGATAAAGAAAATCCCATAAAAAGAGACTAGATACACCTGGCGGCTGTAAAGTTGTCACGGACTTTTTTCGGCATCATGTATGGCCTTTATGAATTTAAGATCTAGTCTGCTCAACTTCGGATACGGGAATTGTTTCGAGTTAAGTGAATCTTGAGGTATACTGCGGGTAGGTGCTCGATGGGTTCATATTGAAAGGACGTTTAGTTTGATGTAGATTTGTTACAACAAAGTCATGCATACAGCTACGGACGAAATTTCTTTAGGAACAATATAAGCAGAATAAATTTCTATATAAGCTCTCCCTCTGTACAATGACATAGTAACGTGATTAACATTATAACAATGTGTCAATTTTAGGAAAACGTAAACAATTTTATAATTTGTCTTAATATTTAACGAGATTATCAGTTTTCTTTTTCATTTCTGAGTCTTTGAGCAAAGAAGTGAAAAATGTGCATTAATCATACATTTTTATTAGGGCTTAAACACTGCCAACGCGTGTTACTTTTCGGGATTATATATTAAATGAATTTTATAGGCTTCAAACAACCCTTTGATGGAATTTTCACGGGCATAAGATGTTTGTTTAGCAAATTATAAGATAAGACGCGATTAGTACAAGAAAGGAGAAATTGCAAGTAACCAGAAATACTGCTTATGACAACAGATCAATGTCTAAGTCTACCAAATAACTGGAGTACAGCTAGGCCTTCTGCTTTTAAAAAAAACGTTTCTACTCTTCTGCTATACATGTAGTCTGCAAAATGTTGGTCAGTGATAGTTTGGTACAGTTCAATATCATTATTTGTTCTTCAGCGTTCATGATTCCTTTTTTAATGTCTTTATGCAACTCAGTTACATACCAGAACAAAGGCCGGAAAAACTTGTCAAAATCTCCGTACCAAATGTCGCCTGCTGTAAACGATTTAAAGCTAAGACTACTTTATTGACTAAATGTTCTGAATATCCATGTTCGCCTATTTTACCGCATGTGTTACCACTGTAACACGTTGTTCCATTGTTTGACGAGTGGATTTGTCATTTGACTTCGATATCATCTACATGTAAATCTACTCATTTCATTGTGGCGACATTTTGAGACTACAGGCCCCGAGCGACAGCTTTCGGTATAACTTAAAGCTAACGGTAAATTGAAATCTATAGAAAGTCAATATCTAGCAACAGGTGCGACTATAAAGTTGGATGCTGGCTGTTTGTTAAAGTCGCATCGTTCTCTGCTAATTACGGCGGCACTTCTGATGTTTTAATTAGCATTTTTACCGACAATATTCCAGGCGTTATTGGATAATGGAACAGTTAAGTGAACTGTGCCTCGACAATAGCCCCGTCAGTTTTTGGTTAAATCACTGTAAATGTAATACTGATATGGTCTAAATATCGAGACCTTTACACTATAGAATTCTCGTTTGGTACAGAATGACGGTGTGGTCTTCATGTCGAGGGTTGTCTTAATATCGGGTGGTCTTGATAACGGACCTTTAATGTATATTACTTCATTGGGCCTCCTGGTCACCACAACTGAAAGCGTGCACGCAACGCATTTCACAGAAAATGAAGCCAAATGTAACGGGTTTGGGGTGGTCAAAGTTTATCATAGGTGTCTTATTGACACAACATATAGTATTCATTCACAGCCACATGCTTTCCATTAAACACCAACATTTTGAATAATCTTAACAGCATGCTTGTGTTATTGTTTTTGTATGTGTATTGTATATAGTCAAGATGAAGTTAGCTCGTGAGAAAGGATGCAGTGATTAAATACTTCATACAGAGGAATGCGTACATTTGTTGGCCATGATCAGACCAACTACACTAGTTCACCTTGTCACGATTAATATTATAATATTATCCATTACACTTCTCTGAATACAGTTTAACAAACAAGTTATTAATTGCATGTACACGTACCTCGTCTAATACATGGTCGAGTGGTTGAGCATTTTTGATGATATCTTCGTCTAAGCCCGTTTCTTGTTTACAATCCTCTGTAATCACTGTTTCTGATAACTCATTCGGTGTCGGCCTGCAGTAATGCTGCTGTACAGCAACAACCTGTGGTGTAGAAAGGTAAAGGTCATTTTCAAGACGCAGAACTGATGAACGTCCACGTTTTATGATATGAGGGATTGCCTTTACAACCATGCTAGTTTTTTTCATGAGCCGTGCTAATTCGCCAATGTCGCCAAATTCTGCGGTGGCGAAAAAATGGTCAATTTGCCTAAGAAATTTTGGACATATTCACCTGGCCAAAAAGTGAGAGAGGCCATGTAAGCTTGAAAAAACGTACACTTTGTATAGGCTATTGTGAAAATGCCCAATGTATGACCTGAGGTCAGAGAGTGCACTACTATCTCCATTCTTTTGTAGTGTCTCGGCAGGGAGATATATTGTTATTGTGCCTCTGGCCATGTCAATGTCAGGGATTGTAGAAGAGACTGTGACAGCTTTAAAATGGTGAAACCAACACTTACAAAACACTTGCCTTAATAAACTAAATGGCTGTATCGTAATGATTATGTGACATTTCGTAGAATGCTTCTGAAGTGTGAAACATTGTCTCTAATACAATTATATTTGAAACACAAATAAGTTACAGATGAACGGGGGGAGAATACATGACAGCAGTGGTGGTTACATTGATCAATGGTGGCAGCTTAAGGGACATTCTTTACATCAAAAATACATTATACATTAGAGCATGGTCGGTTGGTTTTTCGACAGATTTTTGTACATGACGTTTATAAATTTATGATTAACTGTCAGATATTGCCCCAGTAAGCAATGCAATTTTGTGAGATCAAACTATTGTAGGGGTTTTGATTTCACGAAAATTAATTCAGCCGTAATAAAAAAGTGACAGATAAAGTGATAATAAACATGCAAGAAATAGAAATTTCTAACATGCACTAAAACAATTTGCGAATTTATGGGCCAGTGTTTTGCCTAATTTATAAACGCAACAAGAACTATTTTAGAATTTAGCAGCGGACAATTTCCATAATTATTTTTTTTCACGTTGCTTTAGATATGTTTACGACCTTGTGTACGAACGATAATGCATAATTTGCTAGTACAAGTAACATAGTTTCCCCGGAAACCGTTTTTTACCTAAAATGTGAAAACTAAAATCGCGAAGAAAAAAGCACATAACGGGCAGATGTGAACAGGAAGGAAGTTTCCGTTATACTATTTATTTAAACATACCCTGCGAAAGAAGGAAACTATTGCGTGGCTTTCTTCCGAACTTGTTTTTTTGCAAGGCTGTTTCAGTTAAACAAAAAAACCTAACGGTGTATTTCTTTGGGTGTAAATCAAGTATTGAGTTATAAACACCTTAATAAAAATAGCCAGGTATGGCCAAAAATAAAACTTGATACAGTATAATCATTTTTGAATCGATTCAATGCAAAGTCAACAAATTATCACGTATAATGTTTCAAGCTACCGAGATTTAGGGTCTACAAAATGTGTTAACTTATCAAAGTGGCGGTCTTGAAATGCCTAATAATTGTACAAATACCCGATCTCAAAAATTTCAAGATAAAATAAGCTGATTTTGTGTAAACACCTTTTAAACTACCCACGAGTAACATATTTTCGTTTCTACTTCAGTAAATTTTGTGTGAAATTACTACAAATTTAAAAGGGCAGGGACAAAATTACTTAACAGACCGAAGCTCTATTGAAAATACAAAAATACTTTAGATAATTTCGGTGATCAATCAAACACTACATAGCTAGCTACCCGTTGAAGATACAGTAGCAATTATATGTATTAAGTTTAAAATTAAAAAAGGTAATCCCCAAAACGAAAGGAGGAAACTAAATGTAAACATACCTTGTTATTTGGCAGATCATATAATAAATACACAAATAGAACTATCTGTTCTTCGTCTATTCCAAGTTCTTCACCATTTTTTCCCGCTGAGGCGCAAAATAAAACGACTAAATAAGAAGAGTTGGTCATATTGTTAATTTCACTAATCTTCATTTTGCTAACACTATTCTCAGTCACTTTTCTCCATGAAAATACATGTAAACCTTGTCAATGATGTACGCCTGTTAAAAGTAATAAAGGAAATGTTTTGTACACTGTACACCATGTGAAAGATATCCTAGCCTTTTACCGTCAAAATAAGACACACATTCTTATTGGTTCGTGCTTCAAAACGTGGCGATGAATACAGAGGATCGCCACAGGGGATCCAATTAAGGCTGTATTTTACAGGTAAATGCGCTCAGGTGAGACGAATAATAATTTAACCGCTGGAAGTATTTAATCACGATTATCACTCCATTCACTGAAAGATGTCATATATGATAAAGGAAAGTAAAAACAGGATGTTGTAAAATTGAAAACAATCAGTTAAGACATAAGAATTCGTTTAAAAAGTAAACAAGTATTCTACATAGTGCCCCTACAAGAAAAATGCGTGCGCACCAACAGTAGTTACCGGAAGCTGGTGATGGCGCCAAGCTGTTACTGGCTCGTGTGCATATAATGGAAATAAAATGGATTTTCCTGCAACAGAAAGCAATGTGTGACCATGGACAAATGTAAATGGAAGCTTAAATACTGTCGGAAATCCTATCGCAACAGACTTGAAAGAAAATTTCCATAATTACAGATTTTACGACGAAGTGGAAAATGTCAAAGTAATTTACTCTTGGTATGAGTCGAGTTTATAGACCAGAGAAATAAAAACATTCTGTGGTAATGTAGCCCACTTAATACGAAAAGTACACTGAACAGTAGGTTTACCATATGATTAAGTCCAATAAAACGCTACTGAATAAAGATTTCAAATACAGTATTCAATTTTCTCGACTCCTTAAACGAACCGCGCAAGAAGTGTTCAGTGTAGAGAATATCTCTTACATTATTTTAGAACAACCCTTTAATGAGTCCATGGTGAATGTATTCCTTAGGTTCCCTGCCGGCTACCTACACCCTAAATTCCGCTACCTATCTTACAAGATATGAAAACTAAACCGTAATGTCAATATATGTTTAATGTTTCATTCATATATCATAAAATCGAACAATTTGGATTAATGTTGATAAAAGTTATTTGAACAGGCAGTAAATCTCTCAAATAGACTAGTTTTACACACTATAGGAAGTATTAGGGTAAATAAGTCCTTGGAAGTGGTCACTCAATTATAAATACCGGGTCTCGGTGGGTAAATATACCTTAAAATATACAACCCATGTACAAAATGTAGTTTAGTTTTAACTACTGTATCAGTCTAGAAGTAACATTCATCACAGTTTTCCATGTTTGATCAATAAATGAAAGAGATAAAAACAGATTGAACTCCACACGAAACAAATGGTATCAAGAAATCCAGCACAAAATTCCGGCAGGAACCGTATATATATATAGTATTCCTGATTCCGGTTACACATTTCAGTTGCATCTTACACCTTGATTATACAATTAAAACTAAAAGCACTTTACAACTTGGAGAAATCGCCCACGTGATAAGATATAGTAAAGAAGACAGGGCGTGAGTAAATCCAGAGAAAATGCAGGCTTTTGGTAAAGTAGTGTAGTCGTAATCTGCATATTTTGCAACATGATAGTTATCTCTAGGGGACAGACTAATGCATTTACAGCCTGTGTTCACGTAAAATCTCGGCCTATTCTGTAACAAAGGGACAAGCTGACCTTTCACCATTCATAAAATCAGAACTCAAGGTGTTTCTTAGGTCAAGTTTTGACGAATTTTTGATAGAAGGAGGTTGTGAGTTTTGTTTACAGTAAACTCTGTGACAGTCTTTCGAAATAAAGGAAGGGTTCACATTTCACATGTCTATTTTTCTGATTATTGTAAGGTTTAACTTTGTGTTTTTGGAACACATTTAAACTTTGTCAAAATGACAAAATATTTTACAAGAGTTTCTGTAACTGTTTCTTTAATTTGTAGTTACCGGTGGGTATTAAAAGATAAGTGTTACTTTTAAATTCAATCCAAAGACGTGTGACTTATTTTCTGCAGATAACTGCAGTGTTGACCATGGGGAAGAATTTTCCAGTGTTATCTATATGGAAAGTGTGCCAGCAGGCCTTTACACCTGTCTGTGTTACAGGTAGATTACAAGGTGACATTTGATTAGAAAGATATCAACTGATAAGGAATTTTTGTATCTGATAATAATTAAATGGCTTTGTTTCAGACCAAAGTGGACCAACAAAAGCTATTACCATCTTCCTTTCAGATATTTTTACCAAATTTTACACTAAATTTATCAATTTTTAAATACAAATTGGACAAACCTAGTAGATGACAATTCTACAAAATAAGTGTCTAAGGTTTCTTACAGGGGGATGTTAAAGTGCTTTTTTATAAACATGTCAGTGTGAAACAAGAGGACCAAGATGGTCCTATATTGCTCATCTTACTATTATATGACATAATACAAGGTCAGGAATCGTGTCACAGATATGGTCAATTTTGACTTCGGGTCCTGATTTGAATACTATTTGTAGATGTCCACTACACAATGCTTCATTCCAAATACCTAAGTTCTGGGCCTTGTTTTTGGGAAGATTTTTGAAAACTTCCTTATAAAAGCCTGTGTGAAATCAAGTGACCCCAGGCATGGTCAATTTTATCTGAAGGGTCCTGCTTTGGTAGAGGCCAACTAGGCAATGCTACATGCCAAATATCTAATCCATATGCCTTAAGGTTTCAGAGATGAAGATTTTTAAAGATTTCCTGTAGACATCTATGTTATCTATGTTAAATCAAGTGACCCCCGGGTAGGGTCAATTTTGACCCAGGGGTCATGATTTCAACTGTGTTGGTAGAGGTCCAAAATACAATGCTTCAAGCTAAACATCTAACTTGCTCTTGTGGTTTCAGAGAAAAAAAATTTTTAAGATTCGTAAATAAGCCTATGTAAAATCAAGTGATACCCTGGGTAGGGTCGATCTTTACTTGTTAGAGGTCCACAAGGCAATGCTACACAGTGAATATAGACCTTGTGGTTTCAGAGAAGAAAATTTGGTGGAGGTCCACTAGAAAATGCTACATGTCATATATCTAAGCGCTGGGCCTTCCATTTTTGAGAAGATTTTTAAAGTTTTGCCTTTCCATTGCCATGGCATCCAGAGTTCTTCATGGAATGGAATTTTTTGAACAACTTTGATAGAGCTTCATGCAAGGAACATCCTTTCAAAGTTTCATCAACATTGGCATAGTGGTTTCTGAGATGTTGTTAAAACAAAATGGAGGACAGACCTGCGACATACACCGGACGTTGAACGATCCTTATACCCCACTCTGGCACTGTTGTCAGGTAACCTAAAAAGCAACACCCAAGGAAGGGCCAGTTGACTGCAGAGGCACATTGTGAACAAATATGGTAGAGAACAACTACACAATGCTTCAAACAGAATATATTTTGTCCAAGTTCTAGTCGGTAGAAGAATTTTAATGCCTTTCTTGTACATTTCTATATAATAACTGTGACCCCCTCCCTCCAGGGCATGATTTAAATAAACTTGGTAGAAGGTCACTATGCAAGGTTACACCCTAAATATTTAAGCTCTTAAATACCTTTTGGTTGCCAGAGCAACCTGTGCTCTGCATGGCATTGAATTCTTTGTACACTTGTAAAGGACCATTTGTTTGGTGGAAATTTGTGGTTTAGAAGGATGTGTTGTTTTGAAGTCATTGTGGGCATCCACTAGTCCTAATTTCTTACTACGAGCACATTAAGCTCATGTGAGCTCAAAGGGCAAATAACTCTCATGGAATAGACTGAAGGTGTGGAGAAAAAGTTATTTACTAGTTGCCAAAACAAAAATATTATGTAAGGGTCACCGCTTTGTGGGGGTTGAGATGTATCCTGTAAGCTGGTGAAGAAACTTCAAAAAAAAAGATAAGAGCGAGTGTTTTAACTTGGAATTAAGTCATTGATTAACTGAGAACTAAGTTAGAAATGAAAGTAGTATTACATGTATGGTGCTTACTAACATGAAACAAGAGAAACAACACTTCAAGTTTAAAATAACGTGTTGGTAAGAAAGGTCTCCTTATTCATTGATTAGCAGAACTGTTAATAAAGAACATATTAAACATAGTTACAAGTCAAGTGAAAATAACAAGATGAGTTACTAAATAGTAAAATACTTTATTAGACATAATAACAATGAAAACTACATTCACACAAGATAGTATTTCGTAACAAGGCAAAATTGCACAACCCTCATATTGTTACAAATAATATACTACTAAAGTAAATTATACCTAAATAACATAATTGTCTATTAATTTTCTACTGGGATTGCCTAGGTTACACAAAAAACATTCACTTTAGAGAAATGTTTGACTATTCACTAGAAAGGTTTTCAACATCTATATTTGAGACCAAGGATGTGTCCATTAACATCAACTGTGACCAGACACCAAAAGAACTGAGGTGTACCCCCTCCCCTGACCGCATTTAAAATTCATGTAAATTTGATGCTTTGATTAGCTTTGATTATTGGACCTGCACATCTTAAGGCTTCTGTAAAGTATAATTAAATTTTGACCAGGGGTTTAGATTAAAAGCACACAAGATTTTACTATTTCAAGCCCCTGTGACCTTTGATCTAGTGACCGAAACCTGGACCATGCACAACTAGGCATGGTGCTTCCTTCTATGAGTATCATTAAATCTGACCAGGGTTTTGGAATTTAGCGTCCACAAGATTTTACCATCCCGAGCCCCTGTGCCTTGACCTTGACCTAGAGACCCAAAACATGGACCTTGCACAACTAGGCATTGTACTTACACTTGTGTAAGTATCATTAAATCTGACCAGGGGTATTGGAATAGAGTCCACAAGATTTTACTATCCCGAGCCCCTGTGACCTTGACCTTGACCTAGAGACCCGAAACAGGACCTTGCCAACTAGGCATTGTCTTATCACTTTGTGAAGTATCATTAAATTCTGACCAGGGTTTGGAGATGAAGGTCCACAAGATTGTGTCTACAGACGGACAGACGGGCGGACAGACAAGCTGAATCCAGTATACCCCCCCTAACACTTTGTGTTCGGGGGGGTATAAAAAAACAACAGCTCTCAGTTAAACTATGCAATAGCTTACATGTAAATGTATGTTATTTAGTTTGAAGTTACAAATTGAAAAGGTATCATCTATTTCCCACATGTAAAATACCCTATAACATTTGGGATCTATATGTGTAACTACTGATCAGAAACTAGTATCCAAGGCAGGTGCAGGGAAATAATATAACATCTCCCTGCCATTCTAGCATGTACGTAAAAACAACTAGCTGGTTCCTTAAAGGCTTAAACAATCGCAGTCTAACACCTTCAGTCAGAAATCACAGAAAACAATACAAATTTATGAGTGGTCTTATGAATTCATTTGTGACACACTGTCATTATTCCCATCTATTATTCAGCAGTTAACAATCTCAAATTATTTTCACAAATACAGGCTAATAATTAGTATTGATGTAGCAATATTTATGGCTGCTTGTTCCTGGAAGTTGTGAAGGCAACAAATATCAACAAGTTTTTACTTTTATGTGTGATACCTTAAAAGCACACCACTGTGAAACAGCATCATGCAGTGGAGCATACTGGTGACCTTCACCTCTGAACAACTAACTTAAAAGCAGGTTAGACACAGTGGATGTTTTATCAAAGTAATAGAATATTTGGAAAGAGAAATCCTTGAAACCAAAGACTGCATGAAAAATATCATTAACAAATAGGGGAATATTCAGTATGTTCACGAGAGTAATAGCAAGGGAAAATATCTCCCTGCATACCATCGATGACTGGGTGCAGAGGACACTTAGTTCATTGGCTCTATCAGTATTCAAATAACAGTTTTGATGTTCAAAGTTATAATTAACTTGATCTTTGACCTATTAATATCCAATCAACTGTCACGTACAATTATCCTACTTTTGAAGACCCTTTGCTTGAATATTCCACAGTTAATTTTACAATTCATCTAAAAACGAATAGGGGTCATCTGGCAGTCATTATCAACTGCTATATTCAGACTAAGGTTCCTAGGCCAAACTCTTCTCTAATTATAAGTCTTTGACCTACTGACAATTTGATCATTTACTTGTCATGACCAACCTCCCAGCCAACCATTGTGAAGTTCTTGGTCAGGAATCATTTGATCTGCCAACTGACGGACCTACAATAGAATGTCTTGATAAACTAAGATTACCTCAGTGGAATACTGTGGACACATCGTCTTCTTACATCGAAAAAAAGATTTTTGGTCATATTCTGTATACTTCATCTTCATAGTTATGTCATAGGTGTCATGTATTAGTAGTTCACCCATTACCTTGATCAAATATAAAGCATATAGATCCTCTAACAAAATGATTCTTAATATGAGAGTTCTTTTTTACAGTGATAAACACACACAATAACTCAAATATCATTGATTTTATCATTTAAACATTTTTCTTCATCTAGAGATAGCAGAAAGCTTCTCATCAATCCCAGTTCTAACATTCTTCAATTCTGAACAATACATGTATGGTGTATGAACACAATACTGCATCATATCTATGCTTTCACATACTAAGCCAAGTATTTCTTGCAGTACCAATATTGCTTTTTTAAGAAACACATGCATACAAATACCTCTTTCAACATCAAGCTCACATCAATGAATGAAAACCAAATTCATAGTATATAACTTAAGGCATAAGTTGAATAATTCTTACAATAAATAACCCTGTTAGCGCACTGCAAAACACACAAAACTAAACAATGTACAAAATAAGTTACAGTTATTTTACACAAGAGGGCCAAGATGGTTCTATTTTGCTCACCTGGCTACCATTCCGCTTTTAAAAACCGTCGTAGAGGTCCACTACATACTGCTATATTCTAAATGTCTAATCTTTTGGCACTTGTAGTTCTAGACAAGAATATTTTTGAAGTTTTCCGTATGTGAAATCAAGTAAGCCCCCCTTCCCCCCAAGGGCAGGGTCAATTTTGACTAGGGTGTCATGATTTGAACACTCTCGGAATAGACTGTGCTAAATGCCAATATCTAAGCTCTAGGCTTTGTGGTTTCAAGAGAAGAAGATATTCAAAGTTTTTCATATATAAGCCTATGTAATATAAAGTAACCAATGGGTGTGGTCAATTTTGAGCCGTGGGTCAAAATTTGAACATTCTTGGTAGAGCTGGGCAATGCTACATGCTAAATATCTAAGCTCTAGGCCTTATGGTTTCAGAGATTTTCCAATGTAAGTTTATTTAAAATCAAGTGACCCTCCACTTTGTTTCAAGTGAGCTAAAAACTGACAGAATAAAATTAATATGTCCTACAAGTGTAATGCTCTACATAAACATTATACATAATTTAGAATTAATAACCGTTAGCTGATTGGCATTATGTATCTCATTTTGATAGCAATTTCCTGAATGCAGAAAGACTACTATTGATTAAAAGCTACCTCATAAAATTGTCTACTAAATTTTTTTTGATTTGGTTTAAAATACACTTCATTTTGTCATGATTTTAATAAAGCACGTCTTGGACATCTCTTTCAACTGGCTAAAAGTTACATTTTTCATCAGTAACTTTTTCTGTCACTAGATTTTTTTAAGGCTGCATATTACAAAATTTGATCATGATCTTCACTGTGAATGATTGTCTAGCTGAATTGTCTGTAAGCACCTCTTTGAACACATAAAGTACTGCCCAAACTGAAGGACAGACATGTCCATTATAAAAGCTTAGAGTAAAGGTTAAAGTGTCAGGAACACAATTGCAAGTAGCTCTTATTTACCAAGAAAGATGTCTTACAAGTGGAAAAGACCTTTACCGGTATTTGTACCAAAACATTTCTAGCTTTGCTTTTTTAAACTGGTTAAGTACATACTGGTAATAGAAATAAAGCACAGTATTGTTAAGAAAGGCTCTCTGTCAACTCTTTTTTTGTGGAGAAACATCTTAGATACATGTACAAAAGAGACATATATCAAAATTGTTTCAGAGTGAACAGAGCACGGTTCTATCAGTTTCCTATCAGTAATTTAATTTTTCTTTAAATTCAAAGTGATCCTGGGACTTGAACCCTATAATAATTGTTTAAAGTTTGAGAGAAGCAGAACCCCCACTGCCAGCATATAATAAATCCACCAACATTTTTCTATAAATTTTAATAATGCTCTGTCCCTTTTGAAAAAGTTTTAATCTTTTTTCAAAGAACAGGTCAAATTCAATCGCATATACAGGTACCTTATTTCAATTAAGTGGCCTTGAAATATGAAACCATTCCGCTCCACTTTATATTTTTATTTGACACTACCCATGCAAGGATTACTCCCCTTGGTCCCAATAACAAAATAAGGCAGCTAGAGTTCTCTACCTTGATCTCATCATTTCATTCACAAAATTAAAGAAAAATAAAAACTTTTGTACATAAATGAGCAAAATGTATATAAATGTCTGTACAGAAATGATCCTTCTGGCACATAAAGGGATGAAACCAAACTAACAACATGCATGGAGTGTTTTATTTCATTTTGGAAATATTTGAAAGTTCGTCTACTTTGAAAACAATATTTCACAGTTGTTTCCTGTCCATTGGACAAAATAATACAGATACAGTACAAGTTTCTATTGTCACATAACAACACAAGATGAAAACTGAATGTCATTTTATAAAGGTTACAGATTGTCTTTTTTCATCTCTAAATACAGTAAACATTTCCAAACCATTATAAAAAATATCATCAAAATATTAATAAACTTAATTAAGAAATCCCTCTTTGTACAATGTGATAGTGAAATGGAAATTTCATCTACACATAAGGAGGAATTAAACTTTTATGATAATGACCAATATCATGACCATACATAACATACATCACAGAAAAAATGTACTTGCTCAAAATATCTGAATGCTTTTTTGTGGATTCTTTTCAAGCAACTGTCATTCAGTAATGTAACAAATGTGCAAGTGCGCTTTTTCGCCTCAATGCTGGTCAAATATACTCGGACACAATGAACAATGCTGCTGTTGCACGATCTGATATGATGTGCCAGTAGTCCACACAACAGAGTTATATATAGTAATGGCATTTCAAAGAATGTTTTAACCTGTAAAACTCTATATCCACCATTACAGCATTTTTACATTCAGCATAATTATAATATTTTGGCAACCCGGATAATAATTTACTTTGGCATATTATATAGGTCTACAACATTCTAAACACTCAAATCAGGGACATAATCAGCTAGTATAAAAACATTTCATGGTGAGTATTAATGAGGCAGGTTACACAATAAAAAGGCAAGTTAAGCAGATAATTACAGTATGTAAACATTCTGATATGTAACTGAAAGCAACAGTAAAGACATAGCATATGTAAGTATACAGTAAATATTAATACTCTAGAGTTACATAGAAAATAAAGTAAGTAAAAAGCTTTTTTTTCACCTTGAAGTCAAAAAGATAAAACATTATTCAAAATTATATGTATGAAACAGTAACTACTAAACGTTTAGTTTTCCCTTAAAAAATTCTGTCAGTGTGATATAGATGAGTTTAATTACCTGCCATTTGAAAGCTGTGGTATTTTCATGTCATGTCTAGCTAAACAATGAATATAAAACTGATGTTGTCTTGGAAGCATGTTCCAGGCTAGCTCTGTTATCTATTAACTATAGGCTATATAGACCCGTCTAATGGTAGCCCACTCTACTATTCTAATCATTTCTTAGTAAACATTTACATGAAAAGAACTGAACTATGTATAAAATCATTGTCTCCTCACACTGTAATTTTCATTCCTATTGTCTACCCTTGAAGACTTTAACAGTATTTGAATCAATCAAAAATGCATTCACTGATATTTGTGCATAATAGTGGCTACCTCAAAAACTTAAATTAAATTTTCTATGTCAAATAAGGGCCAATTTTTTTTACTAGGATCACTCTATCCCAAATGTCTGATACCATTAAAGGACTTAATGAAGTTTCAAATTAATCCCAAAAGTGGTTATTGAGATATTTGCATAGTGGAGGCTTGCATGCAAAATTTAAACTTTGAAACTCCTGCAGGTATCAATGAAGTATAGGTATGATGTTTCAACCCACTACATTGGTTACTGAGGTACTTAATAGTAAACTTTAACAAACCTGTGACATAATTGTCACATGAATATAATAGCTCACACTATTCTTCAAATGGTCAGACTGATAATCAAAATCTAGCTACTGAGAAGCGCTGGAACTGAACTCAGAAGAAACTATACATGGTTAAGAGCTAAAAAGTAGTCATTTTGGCTATAGTTTCGCTGTTTGTTCTAGCAACTGCTTTTCTACCCTGATCATCCTTGACATAAAACATAGCCATAGATTCACAGCATACATGGATTAAAAAAAAAATTCTTCTGTTGAATGTAAAGTTGTTTAAAATATCCATACATATACAAAACATGTAGTTAGTAAATGACTCTTTCATAAACTCTTTAACAAAAATTCAATAAAATGTAAAACTTTGGAATTTTAATGTCAATCAAAAGTTGACACTAATAAAGGCAAGCCTGGTCCCATCTCTAAATGAAGTACATGTATACAATCACACTAGATTAGAGTTTCCGGCAACAGCTGTCATTTCTACCCTGCTAGTAAGGGAATGATCAGAAATCAGCTTGTTTGTAAGTCTCTCCTGTAGATTAAATCCCATCAAGTCTTTCCGTGTTATTATTCCTTTCACTATATTCTTACTGTCTATTACAGTTAAATGTCGCAACCCAAGGGTACGGAATATCACATATGTACGCTTTAATGAAAACTTCTCTGGAATTGCCAATGCTGACTGGTTTATATAAGGCTTCTGAAATGAAATTAAAAATCTTGTGTACACTTCTACTACTTTTCTGAAAATACAGCACCTTAATTTCATCTATGTAACATTTGAACACTTCCCTCCATATTGATCAAGTAGTAGGTTTAATGCAGATTTACTAAACCGTCTACAAGACATATAACTTATTTGCTGCACAGTGTGTTATACCTCAAGACACGTTAGAATATGAATAAGTACTGCATTAAAATACTGATAACATGCCTTATTTGACAATAACTGGCAAGAGACCTGTGGGGGCTGTGTAAGGCAGTCAATCTTAATGAATTTACCGGAGGACATCGTAGACAAGCCTTATTTTGTATAAAAGTACATTATTGTTAGACTACAGGATACGGTACTCATTTAAAGAAAAGAAGACGCGTTTTTATACATATTACGGTAAATCATCGGCATAATTATAATTACAGTTTTATTCGGATATTACACATTTTCTACATTTTTCTATATGTGGACATTTTGCTAGACAATATACAGTAATTTTGGGCCATTATTCAAATATATTAAAAGTCCAATTATTTTATTAGTCTACATGTAAAAAGCATTTCTATACGGATTTTTATATAAATATCTTTGACTTTCTTTTATTTTGCATTCATTTGGACAAAATGAACAATACATCTGTTCAAGTGGACTTTCCTAACAGAAGTTTTATACATGTCAAGGAGCCGTTTGAAAGTTTAGATTTTAATGGCAACTTTCAGAGACATGTAACATATCGTTCCCCAAATGAGAAATTTGAAACAAATTTCATTGTTAATTTCATGCGATTAAATATTTTTGTTACCGTGCTGCATTATATTTCTTCTAGTGTGTTTGATATGCTTCACTTAAATTCAAGGTTAAAAGTAAATTCAGTTACATAGTAATGTACAACACCCATTGGCTCACATACTTGTTTAAAATTTACTACTATGCAGTCAGAAAACATGTTTACACTAGACATTGCCAAAAACCCGCAATATTCAAGTGATAACATTATAAGTATCTTATATACAATTCTGACAGCTGATGTTCTGGGTCATGCAGTCCGGATGATATTATCCAATTTTGGGATTAAAAATACCTTGTTACCCAAAGGTATTTCCATGCAAAAGGGCAAGTGTCGATAGCTAAAATCAAGCCTTTCCTCGAATGGGATTTGGGTTTAGTATTCAGAGCACAAGGTGTGTCTTTGGGCAAAGACACTAATGCACACGTGTCTTATTCACCATGTTTAAATTGGTAATACAATGAAAATATCATTTACACTCTCTCAGAGTGTGATGACGGAATAGGTTAAAAGCAAATCAATAAGCTACAAAACTAGTATCTTCATAATAAAACTACAACTAAGCATCAGTAAAGTGATTAATCACCCCAAAAGACGCTTTATAAATGGGATTTTATTAACATAATACCTTGCAAACAAACTAAAAAAAGATATTGTTCTTAGCAATACTGTAATTTTCAAGATCGAGTTATGGTACTTGTACACTACTTCTCTAATGGGACCATTGTATGAATCGTATTAATTCCAACTATATTTCAAGGACTCCAGACAAGTAAAAGTAACAAAGGCAATAACTTTGAAATGAGTCCAGATGAGTTATTGTTCTTTTGCACTGCAGTTTTCTGCATTGTGCATAACCAATCTAGTAATCATAATGAATCCAACTTGACGTTTTCAAAACTGCTCCAGACAAGGAAAAGTAACAAAGGGCAATATCACTGTAATTAGTCAAGATGGAGTTATGGTACCTTAGCATTTCTCTCAAGTATTACCATTTAAGAGTTGTATTGACCAAATAGAATTTACATTGTGCTCTGTACTAAGGAAAAGTAACAAAGGGTTTGACCTCTTATGAGTCAAGAAGCAGTTTGGTTCCTGTCACATTCAAATGTTAATTTGACCTTTATGGACTAATTGAAAACCAGTAATTTTCAAGTTAGCTCTGGAAGTAAATAAAGGGCAATAAGTAAGTATCTTCAAGATAGAATCCTGATAGCTGTTATGTTCTGGGCTTCCTCTAAGTGTGATTGATCATTAGTATTAAATTGTATTGATTATCAACTGTAGTTTTCTAGTTATGCTCCACAAGGAAAAGTAACAAAGGGCAAACACTGTAATTAGTCAAGATGGAGTTATGGTTCTTGTGCCTGCTCCTCTGAATGTGTTGAGTCATTCGGAGTTGTGAAGTCCCAACCAGTAGTTTTAAGGTGTGTCTTTGGGCAAGGAAAATAACAAATGGCAATAACTCTTTAGTCCATCCATTTAGTCTTGTACACTGCACTTGCTATCAATGTGCTTGACCTTGTCTCAAGATGTAATGAATTCCATCAGGAATAGTTTAGTGTTTGCCCGGACAAGGAAAATGCAATAAGCTACAGAGCTTTCCTCGGGGCGCCGCCACCCAACCCCCCTAACTAATCCTAAACTAAAATAATATTTGTATAAACTAGAACCACATTCTTTCTAGATAGCTACAAAATATCCATAGCTTGAGCCAAGTGCATACAACTCTCTTGTCCCTTTTATGCCAGAGAAATGTTGATCAAAGTAGCTTCCCTTAAGCACTCTTTAATCATGTTGAGTAACGGAGTAACTGTGTAAAATACAAGTGAGCTTACCAGATCAATGACTAGATCCTTGTACTTGGAATCTTGTAAGTATCTGTAGAGTTTATCACTGACCTCTTCTGGGTTCCTCACCTTGTGTATATTGAGCTGAAAAAGAAATGTTTATTTCCTATTTAAATTGTCATAAATAAGACTTTTTCCTTCATTGACTGTAATAGGGGGTGTAGATCATGTCACACAGACACGCACGCACACACAAAAGGGGAAAATATAAATTATCAAAACTACTTTTTTTACAATTCCTATTGACATATTTATCTAAAAACAATAATAAAAGAGGCTAAAGGTCATTAACAGCCATACATTTAACATTTGCATTGGTGAGCTGACTGATACAAATGTATCTATGTGAAGTCGCCTTGCTGCAGTGGTAGCACTTTCTCTTTGAGATCAGAGGGTCCTAGGTTCAATAACCAGTATCGAAGTAGTGGTTGTGTTCTTAGGCAAGACACAGGTCATTCCACTTTGCCTCTTTCTTCGAGGCTGATCTCATCTGGGGTGAGTCTTCAGAGCAATTAAGAGTGATTAATGTGAGTTGTAGGAACTTGTTTCATAATCAAGATTAAAGAAATAAGTATAAACATGAGCTGTTTGTAAAATATGTATGCCCCCTTTGAAGCAATCAGTACTGTGGAAAAAGAAATACATTTGGCCTAAAAAAAAATTCATGTCGCTAAAAAAAAAAGTCCCAGTGACCTTGACCCTTGACCTACTACCCTCAAAATCAAAAGGAGTCAATGGCTGGTCATGACAAACCTCCACACCAAGTTTCAAGATGCTAGGCCTACGCGTTCTCGAGTAATCGTCCGGAAACCGTTTTACTATTCCCTGTCACTGTGGCCTTGACCTTTGACCTACTGACCTCAAAATCAAAAGGGGTCATCTGCTGGTCATGACAAACCTCCACACCAAGTTTCAAGATGCTATGCTCATGCATTCTTGAGTCATCGTCCGGAAACCGTTTAACTATTCAGAGTCACTGTGACCTTGACCTTTGACCTACTGACCTCAAAATCAATAGGGGTCATCTACTTGTAATGACCAACCTGGACATTGTAGGCCAAAGCGTTCTTGAGTTATCATCAGGAAACCATTCTGTACCCACTGCCCAATTCTGGGTCAGTGACCTTGACCTTTGACCTACTGACCTCAAAATCATTAGGGGTCATCTTCTAGTGATGACCAACTTGTACACAAAGTTTGAGGATTGTAGGCCAAAGCATACTTAAGTTATCATCTGGAAACCATTCTCTACTGACCGACCGAAATGTGCGAAGCAATATAACCCTGCTTCTTCGAATGGGGGGCATAATTAAAAAGTATATCTAGCACCCATTATAACAATGTATAAAAGAGTTTACCATGACTGTACGGATCATATTTTACCTGATCAAATTCAATCCATGTTGGATCACTTGCTGTCGAAGACCTATAATGATCGTTCACTTGAGCCGCCGGAATAAACAAGTCCTCGTTCATCATTATAACAGTCAACTCTAACCTGTGCACATAAACACTGTTATTATACCATGCACTAAATGTCTGTTTTTCAACTGGAAAATTCATTTAAGTTCTCAAATGATCTACTTAAAACTGTATTGAACGTACCCCGAGTCATACATTATGACTCAATACATACTGAACAACAGTTGGAAATTCAAATCTTTTTGTACCAGTATATTGATTTGGACAGCTCAGTTACAGTTATTATGATGCTTATCAACTAAATACAAGTCTTCAATACAGTTTAACCTGCCAACAATGACCTTGCCCATTTATTTAGTTTGAACAGTAACATTTTCTATTTTGCTATGGTGTTCATTAAGAACTTACCAGTTTAAGAGCAATCACTGTACTGTATACCACTATAATTACACAACTTTGTCACAAAAGTAGAAAAACAGATATCGAGGAACCGTTAAATAATTGCATTTCCCTCTCTGTCAGACACACTGGTCAACAACTGTGATAATTTTCAAACGAATACCTTGTGATCATTCCATAAAAATGTTCATCCTCATCTGTTCCGCCTTTTTCAATAACTGGAAATCCTCCGTGTGTCATGTCAATCATAAGTCTGGAAAGTGTCTGCACGTTTTCGTGTATCTGGACGGTGATTACCGGCTGTGACATGATGTCAGCTGCATTAAATAACTCTAGATTGACCCTGAAATCAAACAAACACTAAAGACTCCAGTATCTAAATGTACAGCTATTGCAAAAGCTTCACTGTGAGAATTAAACTTCCATTCTAGTAGTTTCCCATCAATGCAATAAATTCAAGTGCATGAACATTAATTCTGACCCTCGTAAACTTCTAAATTATACTTGTCCAACATTCAGTTTGATCAGCAAATGGTTGCTAAAGGTTGCTAGTGGTAGCTATTAGTGAAAAATTACCGACTGAATAAACAGAGGATGTAAATGCCATATAAAAAAGTCAAAGAACCTTAATTCTGCATGGAATCTTGAAGCACTGTATCTAAACATGTATATAAAAGCAAGTACAAAATAAGGGATTGGGAAAATCCTTAATATACAAAAGTTCCGCATTCATCAATTACTTATACATCGTATAAGTGCTACGTCTATCAGCCACTTAAACTTGTAAGTGCTATATTTTCCAGTCATACTAACTTATACGGGTTACATCAATCAGTCACAAATACTTGTCAATGCTAACTTTACCAGTCACTTACAGTTGTAAGTGTTACTTTTACCAGTCACTTATACTTGCAAGTATGACATTTACCAGTCAGTTAAACTTGTAAGTACATCAATAAGTCACTTATACTTGCAAGTGCTACATTTACCAGTTACTTAAACTTGTGTTACATGTACCAGTCACTCAAAAGTGTTACTTTAAATCTATAAGTGACTTATACTTGCAAGTGCTACATTTACCAGTCAGTTAAACTTGTAAGTACATCAATCAGTCACTTATACTTGCAAGTGCTACATTTACCAGTCAGTTAAACTGTTAGTACATCAATCAGCACTTATACTTGCAAGTGCTACATTTACCAGTTACTTAAACATGAGTTACATGTACCAGTCACTCAAAAGTGTTACTTTACATCTATAAGTGACTTATACTTGCAAGTACTACATTTACCAGTCAGTTAAACTTGTAAGTACATCAATCAGTCACTTATACTTGCAAGTGCTACATTTACCAGTCAGTTAAACTTGTTAGTACATCAATCAGTCACTTATACTTGCAAGTGCTACATTTACCAGTTACTTAAACATGAGTTACATGTACCAGTCACTCAAAAGTGTTACTTTACATCTATAAGTGACTTATACTTGCAAGTGCTGTATTTATAGGTCACTTTTATGTGCTACATCTATCACTCAGTCACTTATAATTGTATGTGCTACATATAACAAAGTATCACAGCAGTTTGTTATAAAGTAGGGGGAAAACAAGAAACAGCTTGGCTAGGACTATAAGCTTGGCTAGGACTATAAGCTGGTAATTTGCACAAAAATGGTAAACAGTTGTAAGTATTTTGATTTAAAGGAAATTAAATTATTTGTGAGAGATCTGACATTATAAGGACACCCTTTTACAGTTGAATTACATTATCAACATCCATTAAGCCATTCAAGATTGTATGTTTTTATCTAAAGAGAGATTGAGATAACTAAACGCTTAATAAGCGTTGTACATGTTAGTTGTTGGCAAGATAAGATATGGAGACTAAAGTTTCTTAGAAATGCTCAAACTTAGCTGCAGGGCTGCTTCAGGTTTGGATAAGAATAGATTAAGCAATGTGCATAATTATGCTGATAAAAGTTACAAATCAATGCCCACTAACCTAAGAAAACCAGTTTTAGTGTTGTCATTTGTCACCCTAGATAGTACAGAAATAATCAAGAAAGACGTGTTAACAAGAATATGCCTACTATAAGATACTACAAGGTAAAGTGCGTAAACCATATACCTCACTGTACAGAACATAAATGAACTAGCACGACTGTATGCTAAACTTCTAAAAATTTGCATTACAATATATTTTAACTAATATTTAATTAATGTGATAAAGAAGTTCTTTAAAGCAGTTTTCTCATAATACAGACCTTTCCCGACCACTGAAGTGAAATTATTATGATGTAAGAATATTGTATATTTAAACAATGTCACTGTTAACTCTATACCTAATGTATAAAGATACCAAGGTTCCATAAAAGAATAATTCCACTACATAAATTTTACAATCTTATTTCTTGTTTACTACATTGTATATACAATAAACTACAATGTACAGTTTATGTATTTTTTCTTAAACTAGTCTTTGTTGAAAATACAAATTCATTCTGGTGACAATAAGCTGTAAACTACATAGATAAGGTTTTCTAAAGTTATTTAGGCGGCTCAAGTAAACGATCATTATTATTGTTCATAGCGACCACCAAATTTTAAGGAAGTCATTTACAACGTATAAAGAATTTTTACTGAAAAGAATATTATCAAAGTTACAACCCAAATTGTATGAATAAAAAAGAGTGTCACTTGTATATGAATCCTATGAGATGCCCGTAAAAACATGTGCCCCCCACAAACTCTGTGACCTTTCCACTGTGCTCAATAAATGTGCAGTAATTTAAAATCCTTCCATATGACAGGGGCCATGTATACAGTCAAGACAATACCTTAATATCAAGTTGAGTTTGAGCCCTGCTACTCTTTAGGTAGGGACCATTTTTCAGTACAGGGTCACATCACATTAGCCTGTAACCTATCCAAGCTATTTAAAACCTCAAGAGGGCCATGATAAAGTTATAGCTCCCTGACACATTGTATGCATATATACAGGGGTCATGATTACCTAAAATAATTCTATGTGTGTCCATAACCAATGCGGTAAGGAACATGGGTCTTGCAAATGTCTATTCTCTTGATGTGCTAGACATTTGTTGCTCAAGTTATCCTTTAAAAGCCTTCAATGAAAGACAAAGTTACCCCAGTCCGGGGAGGATGTTGCATAATATTGACCAGGGGTCCATGACCTGAACAATCTTAGTGTGACCTTGATCCATTAGGCAGGGATGTGTTTCTTGCATGCCAAATATCTAATCTCTTGACTGTTGGTTTCAGACAAGGCCAAGATTATTTTAAAGATCCTTCCTATATAAGCCTATGCAAAACAAAGTTACCGTCCGGACAGGGTCAGATTTGTACCTAGGGGGGCATAAGTTGAACAACTTGGTAGAGGTCCACTTTCATATGCCACCGCTAAATTCTAGGCCTAAGCCTATATGACTGTATAAGAGTTTTATATCTTATTGAGATGTTTGTAAAAACATGTATGCCCCCCTAAAAACTCTTGACCCTTATCGGTTATAATGGTGAGTAATCCTAAAATAGGGGCAATCTATCAGTCATAATACAAACTCTGCAAATCAAGTTTGAGATGTGCAAGGCCCAGCTATTCTTTGAAGTTGAACCATTTTTTTGCAGTAAACAAAGGTCACATAACTTTTTTTACCTATAGTAACTCTAGGAACTAAGAACAAGGAAGGCCATGCATGCCCTTTATCGCTCACCGCAACCTTGGCTATAAATCAAGGGGAACTGATTCCAAAATAATTTTAGCGGCCCACAACAACAATACTCAAGTAGACATTGCAAATTGGTCAACTCCATCTGGCAAAAACTTTTTGTTGGCTGATAAATTTTGCCTACATAGATCCTATATAAAACTAAGTGACCTCCCCACTCTCCAGGAAGGGTTTACTTTTGACCAGATGGTCATTGATTTTTTGAACAATCTTAGAATAGATTTAATATAAGCATTTCTAATGCTTCTAATCTAAAATTTTTAAGTTATACCTTATAAAGCCTTAAACAAAACCTCTAAGTAACCTCAGGGCAGGGTCAATTTTGACCCAAGGGTCAAAGTTGATAAAAATAGCCTAATGGCTAGAGGTCCACTAGCCAATGACACATGCTAAATATCTTAGTCCTAGGCCTTGTAGTTTTTGAGAATAGGCATAATTTATTAAAACCTTTGCATATATAAGCCTAAGTAAAAAAGTTACCAGGGTTTACGGTGAAGGTCAATCAAACTTTGTAACTGCGACTCTGGCACTTTGTGCCAGGTTTGCTAAATCGAATAAGGCTCATCTACTAGTCATAACCAATCAACATACTAACCCAACAATTCTTAAGTTACTGATCAGAAACCATTTTACTGTCCAAGGACACTGTGACCTTGACATTTGACCTACTGACCTCAAAATTGATAAAAGGATCTTTTACTACTTACAACAAACATGCAAATGAATAGTTTACAGGAACCTAACAAAATCATGCATGAGTTATTGTAGTAAACTGTTCCATCGTACAAACAGACTGGAAAGCATGTGCAAAGCATATACCCAATCAATTTTTAAAGGGGGACATAAAATATTTTTTGCTGTAACAAAAATATAGATCCTTACTGCTTTTTGTCTATAAGTAACTCTTGGTTCTGGGTCAAGGAATGGTATGCATTTTAACTCCAGCAAAGCATGATAAATCGGATGTGTGAAGAAGTCCCCAACCCATTTAGCAACCATCACAGCAACCATAACTGGCAAGAGTACTTGAACATCATTGGTCAACTCCATCTGCAAAAAAAAATATTTAATTGGCTGATAAATACAGACTACATAGATCATCTAACATTAAGCATCTCTGCACATCTCCAGGAAGAGTTTCCTTATTATTGACATTATTAATTTTTTTGAAAGTTTGAATATTTAATATAAGTCAATGTTACTTTAAATTTCATAAGTTAAACTAAAAGCATTAAACAAATCCTCTAAAAGCTATTTAATTCAATTTCTACAGAGGTCTACACAGGAGTATCAAAGTTTAGACTTTTATACCATGATCACAGTTGTTGCCAATGTAAGCCTGGTGACCCCACCAAAGAATGAGGCAGCTCCAACAAGTGCAAATGCACCAGGATCCATCCATTCCCAGTAACCCACTTGGTGAACCCCAAACATTGTAACGAGTAGTCTACCAACAATACGCCCGTATAAAGCACCCACCATTCTGTAAGAGCATCATTACACCGTCAAAACAGATGATGTTTCACTAACTTCTTTATTTCAACATATTATAAACCATTAGTTGACTTTCAATCAAATAGCATACATTTTGATCTTTACACATACATTTACATGTTTATTTTCAAGAATCTGCTAAAACATTAGTCTTAGGTTAACGTCAGTCCAGCTTTTAAGTGTATTCCAGAACTGTTTGTGTGGGTAGGTCACACAGCAAGCACACTTTTTGATCATCTGTTTATTACAGATAGTAGAACAGGAAAAAAAAATTCCTTTAACTGCAGAACATGGAACCATAAACATGCATGACATGGTACCAAACAAAGATATCTAGGTACTTACAACATGGGAACCAGTGCTCCACAAGCTACTGCAGTACTACAGGCCCAGGACACAGCAATCAGGTAAAATGGTAAGACAGAAAATAATGCTGGGTAGTTGAACTCTAGATGAGTGTCTCGAGAAAACAGGAAAGTAACGGCATCCTCAAGTGTACCAAATAACAGCGACGCAACTGTTGGAAAGAAGAAAATATATAGTAACACAACTCAGAAACTGCACTGAAAGGGAAGCAAATACTCTACAACAAATCCTTAATGATATACGATTCTTTTATTAGAGCAAAGATTTTCTTTATATGAAAAAAACAAACAACACAATCTCAAAAGTATGAGAACACTTTGTATTTGGAGATGCTATATGTTGTAGTTGTAAAGTTCCTCATTCAGACAAGCGTTCCTAACATAGCACTGATCTGCAGGGATTATTCATACCTAACTAACCTTGTATAAGTGTCTTAAAGGTTAAATTATCTTACTGACTTTCCTGGGAACATTATTACCAAAACGTTTCTATCAAAAGACACATTATAACATTTAAACCTTCATTATATGTTCCATTTGTACTGAAGGTGGTGCTCGAGTTTCTCCATACGGTACCTTCAGGACAGGTGTACCTTACTACATATTGATCTACATGCAGGGTGTTCCTTGTATCATTAAAACAACCTTTCCTACAAACAAATCAAATTCTATCTTATTTGTGTGTTTGTGATTTATGAAATAATATCCATCCCAGCAGTGTTCATTGTCTAATAAACATTCTAACATGACTCACGATTTTGTCTCTATACAAAGAGGAAAAAATTAGTGATTTATGAAATAATAACCATTCCAGCAGTGTTTCATTTTATCTGGTATTTAAATGAAATAACATCCTCATTTGTCTAATAAACAATGATTTGTCGTACTGATGCGCAGTTATTAACCACTAGGCCTCGGGGTTATACCTGGGTAGCTTCATTTTATTAAATGACTAACAGCGCGAACAGATTCCATAATGATAATCTCTAATGCACATTATCCGAACCGGAGTATGTTTAATAATATGAATGACAACGCATGAAATAAGGAAAAGAGTTATTTTGATGCTAACATGACCAAATATTACAAAAGGTGAATAAATGCAAAGCGGTACTTTCTACACGGATCTTTATTTAAAGTTATGCAGCACAATATGATGTCATTTTGACAGCATATTGGTACCTGCTTTGTTTATGGCATAATAAGCATAATTTTTCAACTCTGTATATAGAAACAAAATCATGATTTATGTTAGAATTAAAGTTCACTCAAACACTGCTTTAAAGTACACAAATGTATAGGCAAAATTGTAGAGCAACAGTCCAGTTGTTAGAAAATTTAACAAGTTGGTAAATTAACCATTTACATTTTTATCAAAATACTACTCATAGTGGGAAAAACTAGTCCGGTGTCTTGAGTTTATTTAAACAAATTTGAGTTTTTTACTTTTCTTAGTACATACACTGTTTCACAAAGTCTTTCAAAATGTACATATAAACCCAGAAATTTAAGCTATGGTAAGCTTATCTGCTTGCTAAAATTTCAAAAACCAAGTCCAAGTCTTTGGTAAATCTGATGTAAAACACTTTACTTTCTGAAATGTCTATAAAATGCTAGCTAGGACAGTCTTCGTATTTTACAATTCTAAAAAGAGAAATGTCTGAACATTGTAAGACTCTAACTAGAGGTACCCAAAGACATGTGTATGTAAAGAATAAAGGCATCTTAAAATATTAATAACTGTCTTACACTGGGTCTCCTGTCTCTCCTTCAATGCACGTGAATTCCGTGCACGTAAAAGCAGCTGGTATCAGTATAGAGAATATTGTAACTATAACCTGAAATAGAATATAAGAACACGAGAATCACTTATACAGCTCTAATTAGAACATTTGGAGTAACGACATATAAATACCCATGTTTCACAGCAGGTCTACAAATGTTCCATAAATAACCTTGTATTTTCATAAAGAATATCTAGCATACACAACTGATAAAACTGCTTTAAATTCTAGCTTTCCGAAATAAAATTAATCTGCATAAAAGCATACTGGATAAATAGACTCTAACTTATTGGCAATATTTTAACATACCATTATAATACAAGGTTCAAGCAATTTGATCAGTTTTTGCGCCCAACCTTGTTTGACCTTATACAGCACAGTCTTTCTAAATCTTGTGATTTTCAAGTTTAAAATGGTGAATGCAGCACCAAGTAGTCCTCCAATGACCCCAATGATTACAGTTGGTAAAAACATCACAATGTTAACATCTACACCTTGGTCAATCTGAAATATAACAACAAACATTGATAAAATCAGTACAAAACACTAACTTTATGCTAGTTTTTTAAGTTTTTGATGTGGAACACACTTAATGACTAAGGAATTAAATGTTTTCATGTGTTAAGCATGCTCCAGGTATTTCAAAGCCACTTATGTAGTACTAGAAAAACACACGTAATCACTGCTAAATCTTACCTGGCATGGTTGTTTTTTTTTTTTACGAAAACTTTCCAGGTCTAAAGTTGACTAAAGAAATCTTCAAAAGAAAGCTGGCTTCAAAGACTTCCAAGCTATGTTGTTTTAAGCAAATGAAATGTAGTGGTACATGTATATCTAACTAATTCATGAGGTATTGATATTATATGATCATGTCCATATGGACTTCTTTATCTTGCATGCAAAATTACTGTTAAATGTTTTCAATTTCCAGGCTAAATATTGCTACACCTCATTTCAGTCTTTTGTCCAAACTTATAAAAACTCAAACGTAGAGTGAAGTCACTAAGTCAAGATTACTGTTACTTTATGCAGGTAGATTTATGTACCTCTGTACCTGACACAACTGATTATGACACTATATGTACACCACAGGTACACCTGTACCAAAGCCTTTACCTCAAAGAGAATATATCTGTTGGTTTTAAACTTCCCAAAGCTGCCTGTGTAGTTAAAGTCCATGAAAGCCGAGTTGAACAAGTCTGTAGTGAAAGTGGACACAATACAACAGAAGAATATCTGCCAGGAGAGAGTCACTGTCCAGAATGAGGACACTTCTTCCATGGAAAACAATAAGCCCCCGACTGGGGCGCCAAAAGCAGAGGCTACACCAGCTGCTGCCCCGGCTGAAATAAAGTTTCTCCTGAAAAAATGAATAAGATCTGATTTGTTATATTATAAAATAATAAAAATATAAAAGAAAAATGACACATTTGAAATGATTTCTGTCTTAGAATAATTTACTATTTACTTAAACAGCTGGCTATACACCCAACCAACCCAAAAACATCTTAGTGAAAAGAAAACCTACTCCTCCCTCCACCCCACTCACACAATCAACTACATTTACCTTTACAAAGCACCACTCAAACAATGGATCCTAATTTAACACATTTAAACAACAGCAACCAAAAGCTAAAACTCACCAAAACAGCAAAAAGTCACTTTAACAGAGAAGTATTCCAAGAATATTGGAAATATTCCTCTTCTTCACCTGACTACAGAGTAAAACTATGTTAACACTGCTGGTGATGATTTTAAATGCTCTTTCAACCAGCTGTTACAGATTTAGAAACCCACTAACAGGATCATGTGTTATTCAAAGGTCCATAACTCTGCACCAAATCTAGGATCTGTAGTGGTCTCAAAGGTAAAATTTCTTGTCACCAAATGCAATGCAAAGTGACTTGTATATAGCTGTAAACCAACATGCAGATAGCACTTACACATTGTATCAGTTTGTTGTTCAGTTATCATACACTTGTTACTAATCTTTTCAGTAATGAAAGAAAAGGATTAACTTAAAACATATTATATATTAACTAAAGTTAAAACTGTGTTTATAACTAAAGTGTTATAAAGTAAGAAATATAAACAAATTCACCAGATATATTAATTCAAATAAATATGGATAAGCAGACTTGAATGTGTCTTCAGTGACTGGCTGGAAGCATCAGAAATGGAAAGTAACCAACCTGGATTCTGAAGTCCTGAACTTCTCTAAGATGGGTAACTTTATACCAAGGGTCTCTGACTTGAACTGACTTAAACCCGCACCTACAAGAGCCCTGCAAAGTTTCAAAACAAACATCATGACAGCACATCCTACACATTTTCAATGTGTATCTTTTTCATACTTTGTCCATGTCAGTTTCTGTAAAATCTTGGTCTCTTAACACTTCCCGTATCTTACAACTTTCTGTCTTTAATCCAGAGCACAATAAATTCCTTAACTGTGTAACATCTTCACTGACCACACAGACAGAATCATTTGCTAATAGCTTGTCTGAGGCAAACAATACAGGTAATCACAAACTAATTGATTATTCTGTTGGCAGTAACTAGGCTCAAACCAGGGACTGCTCACTAGAAGTAATATTTAGCTTCAATAACTGAATTACCAGTAACTGAGTGGATAAACTATGTGCAACAACTGTTACAGTGAGACTGATAATCACTAGTGTCCATGGTCTTCAGGAACAACATGCATACACATGATTTTCCTTACCCTAGATGGATCATTGGTCCCTCAGGCCCGACTGGCAGACCACAGCCAACACAAGTAACACACGAGAAAAACTTCACAACCATGGTTTTTATATTGAAGATATGTCGAACATTTGTTCCATTCAGAAAACCAGAAATTTCTGGAATACCGGAACCACCAGCACATGGACGGAGATACTGAAAATACAAAACATTATATTTAGTGAATCTTTCTCACAAGGTTTATGTGATCATGAAATTTCATAAACTTATTACAAATAATATTTTGTTTTGATGACTTTATTTAAATTTTTTTAAATGTTACTTTCAAAGATTGAAGGTTTCTAAAAGCTAATACTAAGTTATAAAACCTATGAATGTGGCACCCTCTGCCACTTGTAAATACATGTAACACCAAAAGGAATGTATCTTGGTCAATATTGCCCTCTTCTGGTAAATATCACATTCTATTCAATGCCTCACAAGTCCATAATTGTAAAATGTACATGTACTATGACTACATGCCTGAGTGACAGTGTACTACACAGCAATTACTTACTATAACAATACCGGCACTGAAGATTATGAAGGCTACACTATATCCAGTAGCAAACAAACATGCAAGAGCGAAGTCACCATCCTGTAAATATACGAAAGAGATTTCAGAATATTATTCAATGTCTGGTCTTATACAGTGCATGCTGTTTATAAACATTTGCTTACCTGGTCTGAAACAAGTTTGTGACAGCAAAGAGAGTGGACAATTTTATGGATACTGCCCACAACAGGCTACCCCAGAATACAGCCCATCACCCATAAATGTTTTTATATCATAAGTTTATCCTGGGTCAGGCTGGGACCTCTAGTGAACAAAAAATAATGGAGTGAGTACATTTTTTCACAAGAGGGCCAAGATGGCCCTATATCGCTCACCTTGGTACAAGTCCACTTTCCTGGTGGAAGATCACTAGATAATATATACCAAATAAGTTTTCCTATATACGCCTTTGTAAAACAAATGATCCCCCCGGGCAAGGTCAATTTTGACCCAAGGGGCATAATTTGTACAAACTTTGAAGAGGTCTACTAGGCAATGCTACATGCCAAATATCTAAGCTCTAGGCCTTGTGGTTTCAGAGAAAAAGATTTTTAAAGTTTTCCCTATATAAGCCTATGTAAAACTAAGTGACCCCTGGTGCGGGGTCAATTTTGACCCGGGGCTCATAATTTGAACACTCTTGGTGGAGGTCCACTAGCCAATGCTACATGCCAAATATCTAAGCTCTATGCCTTGTGGTTTCAAAGATGAAGATTTTTAAAGTTTTTACTATATAAGCCTATGTAAAACTAAGTGACCCCCCCATGCGGGGTCAATTTTGATCCGAGGGTCATAATTTGAACAATCTTGGTAGAGGTCCACTAGCCAATGCTACATGCCAAATATCTAAGCTCTAGGCCTTGTGGTTTCAGAGAAGAAGATTTTTAAAGTTTATCCTATATATTCCTATGCAAAACTAAGTGCCCACCCGCGCAGGGGCAAATTTGACCCGGGGGTCATAATTTGAACAATCTTGGTAGCGGTCCACTAGACAATGCTACATGCCAAATATCTAAGCTCTAGGCCTTGTGGTTTCAGAGAAGAAGATTTTTAAAGTTTTTCCTATTTCTGCCATAGCAACCAGAGTTCTGCATGGAATGGAATTCTTTGAACAATTTTGGTAGAGCTTCATGCAAGGAACATTCCTGCATAGTTTTATCAACATTGGCCTAGAGGTTTCAGAGGAGATGTCATTTGAATCAAAATGTTGACGGACGACGGACAATCATCGATCAGAAAAGCTCACCCTGGCGTAGCCAGGTGAGCTAAACATCTATAAGTGTAAAACATTATTGAATTTCCATATATACAATTTACAATTTTGAAAAGATATTCCTACATCAAATACATTTAAAGACAGAAGTTTGATACATAACACTATAAAACTTCATCTTGAATCTCACTACACTTTATAACTTAACTAGAGCTATCACTAAATGTGATTAATACCCCCAAAAGACTGCTTTATAAACTGAGAAAGTTCGTAGTAACAGAATACCTTGCAAACAAACTAAAAAGAGATATTGTTCTTGGCAATAACTCTGTAATTTGTCAAGATAGAGTTATGGTTCTTGTACACTGCACTTCCTCTCATTGTGCTTGACCATTGTATGAAGTTGTACTGAATTCCAACCAATAGTTTTCGAATAATGCTCCGGACAAGTAAAAAGTAACAAAAGGGCAATAACTCTGAAATGAGTCAAGATAGAGTTATGGTTCTTGTACACTGCACTTCCTCTCATTGTGCTTCATTATGTATGAAATTGTATTGAATTCCAACCAGTAGTTTTCAAGTTATGCTCCGGACAAGGAAAACTAACAAAGGGCAATAACTCTGTAATTATTCAAGATGGAGTTATAGTTCTTGTGCACTGCACTTCCTCTCAATGTGCTTGACCATTGTATGAAGTTGTATTGAATTCCAACCAGTAGTTTTCAAGTAATGCTCCGGACAAGGAAAACTAACAAAGGGCAATAACTCTGTAATTAGTCAAGATGGAGTTATAGTTCTTGTGCACTGCACTTCCACTCAATGTGCTTGATCATTGTATGAAGTTGTATTGAATTCCAACCAGTAGTTTTCAAGTTATGCTCCGGACAAGGAAAAGCAACAAAGGGCAATAACTCTGTAATTAGTCAAGATGGAGTTATGGTTCTTCTGCACGCACTTCCTCTCAATGTGCTTGACCATTGTATGAAGTTGTATTGAATTCCAACCAGTAGTTTTCAAGTTATGCTCCGGACAAGGAAAAGTAACAAAAGGGCAATAACTATGTAATTAGACAAGATGGAGTTATAGTTCTTGTGCACTGCACTTCCTCTCAAGTGCTGACCATTGTATGAAGTTGTATTGAATTCCAACCAGTAGTTTTCAAGTTATGCTCCGGACAAGGAAAACTAACAAAGGGCAATAACTCTGTAATTAGTCAAGATGGAGTTATAGTTCTTGTGCACTGCACTTCCTCTCAATGTGCTTGATCATTGTATGAAGTTGTATTGAATTCCAACTTGTAGTTTTCAAGTTATGCTCCGGACAAGGAAAATGCAACAGACCGCCCGACCGACCGACCGACCGACCAACCACCGGGTGACTCCTATATACCCCCCTAAACTTCGTTTTGGGGGTATAATAACTTTTATAAACATATTAATGTGAAAGTATGAATGGAACTGACACATCTAATTTCTACAATACACCCACACCCTCATTTGTTTACTAACTTCATATAAAAACTTTTGGAACGATAATACAGGGTCTATTCACAAACAGAATGTTCTGTATAGCAGAGTATGTCATGAGAGCAATGGATTTTAATGGTAATAGCGTTTTCCGCTCCACTTAACTGAAATGCAGTCAATTTCATATTTATCTACAAAATAAGATGATATTAGGGTATCATTACTTCGTAAAGTAATTTACATATACACAATGTAACCTAAGTTACAAGTTCTCTCATGTGCAATTCATTTCATGCTTTTAAACTTTCGTGAAGTTTACTGGTACAGGAAAACAGGATAAAATGTGAATAGTGTAAAAGTGTACTACACATGTTTTATTGAGATGCTTAGTAAAGTTGATGAAATGCACCCATTTCTTGCCATTTAAAGAATTGGTATGTGATGGGTTGATCAAAACCCACAAGTAATTTCACCCAAAACAAAATATAAGCAGACTTTTAAGTACCTGTACTTCTTCTGCATGTGATACAAATTTAACATATTTTACAAAAGCACAGTTAATACAAACAACAGCCTCTGAAAGTGATCTCTTCCACTCAACACTGAAACGTAATTACATAGGATAAACAGTGATGAGCGGACATAGTTTGTAGAGCATTAATGTTAATGCTATATAGTTCAGATACATTCCACATTATCACTTCCTGGTGTGTACCAAGTTTCTTTAAAATCTCTTAAAAACTGAGGAAATATTTTGGGCAACCTGAACAAATGCCTCTGGGATATTAAGGCTTCCTTACAAAGGAAAATAAATGACCTAATTAACTTATTACCTCAATATATTTCTGAGTGATCTCCCATTTGACATCAGCGATTTTCTCGATGAGTTGATGCAGCAAGAATCCTATGACACCTATTGTGAACCCAATCAAACCCATGAGCAACCAGACATCCAGCTGGTAACTGAAAATATCATTTCCTTTCATTATTCCTATGACACCTATTGTGAACCCAATCAAACCCATGAGCAGCCAGACATCCAGCTGGTAACTGAAAATATCATTTCCTTTCATTATTCCTATGACACCTATTGTGAACCCAATCAAACCCATGAGCAGCCAGATGTCCAGCTGGTAATTGAAAATATCATTTCCTTTCATTATTCCTATGACACCTATTGTAAACCCAATCAAACCCATGAGCAGCCAGACATCCAGCTGGTAACTAAAAATATCATTTCCTTTCATTATTCCTATGTGAACCCAATCAAACCCATGAGCAGCCAGATGTCCAGCTGGTAACTGAAAATATCATTTCCTTTCATTATTCCTATTACACCTATTGTAAACCCAATCAAACCCATGAGCAACCAGATGTCCAGCTGGTAACTGAAAATATCATTTCCTTTCATTATTCCTATGACACCTATTGTGAACCCAATCAAACCCATGCGCAGCCAGACATCCAGCTGGTAACTGAAAATATCATTTCCTTTCATTATTCCTATGACACCTATTGTGAACCCAATCAAACCCATGAGCAACCAGACATCCAGCTGGTAACTGAATATATCATTTCCTTTCATTATTCCTATGACACCTATTGTGAACCCAATCAAACCCATGAGCAACCTGAGGTCCAGCTGGTATTTGAAAATATCATTTCCTTTCATTATTCCTATGACACCTATTGTGAACCCAATCAAACCCATGAGCAGCCAGACATCCAGCTGGTAACTGAAAATATCATTTCCTTTCATTATTCCTATGACACCTATTGTGAACCCAATCAAACCCATGAGCAACCAGAGGTCCAGCTGGTAACTGAAAATATCATTTCCTTTCATTATTCCTATGACACCTATTGTGAACCCAATCAAACCCATGAGCAACCAGACATCCAGCTGGTAACTGAAAATATCATTTCCTTTCATTATTCCTATGACACCTATTGTGAACCCAATCAAACCCATGAGCAGCCAGACATCCAGCTGGTAACTGAAAGTATCATTTCCTTTCATTATTCCTATGACACCTATTGTGAACCCAATCAACCCATGAGCAGCCAGACATCCAGCTGGTAACTGAAAATATCATTTCCTTTCATTATTCCTAAATACTGATGCTGCATGTAAAAAAAATATTGTAACAATTATGTATAAAGATAATGCATTATTGTACATATCACATAGGTACTGTTGATAACTTACTTAACACTTATCCTGCTTACAGTTCAGTGTAACATATGGTACCGGTAAGTCTACATTTCTGTGTAAATTTATTGGAATGTTTATCATTCACGTGATGAAACTTTCTCTGAGCATGCAGGACTACCAATGACCCCGACTGTGTGGTTTGCCACAGCTACATTAAATAACTATCAATATGTGGTAAATCATGTAGTTTTCAGAAGGCTGGCAACCATAAATCTCCAACAACATACTGTAACATAAACTCTGTATTACAAGGACAACAACTCAGTGTTGACCGTTGCGACAGCAAGCACTGTGACTTACTCTAAAGGCTGCATCCTATATATGCTTCTGTTTCCCTATAAGTAGGCTGTAACTCTAGTGTTTTGTGTTAAGTGGTTTGCTTATCAAGTTTGAATGAGGAGACATTACTCTGAGACCAACTTTGAAAAAGATCGGACTAGACCTACTCAAATGAGTAAGTAGAATTGATGTATTCTTTCATTTATCAACGAGAGTCTTACAAATATAAAGTACCTATCCTTAGTAAACTTGTAACAACACATACAAATAAAATCAGATCTCATACCTTGATATTCTCTGGTGTTTTATCCATTTCTTGTAGATGTCACTATGTGAAGGGAGGTAATCCAAACTCTCATAAGCTGCTAGAGTTAATCTTTCTTGATCTGTATACTTGTGAGTTGTGTTCATAGACTCATAATCTCTACCCTAGAAATCAGCAATACACTCAGAATTTTCATTCTCATAAACTACTGTCCCTAACTGTTCTGTCATCCATTATACTTTATATTCGAAAGACTTATAATAAACAATACAAAAATGGGTTAACATAAACTTACTTTAGGTTATCATGTTATCTTCAGTGTTTTGTGCACATGCTGTAATCAAGTCTAAACATACTGCAGGGTATCACTTTATCAATGTTTAAAGTATCTCTCAAACATACACTTTCAAAACAACTGTTGCATATATTACATTGTATCATTTTATTGAAAACTTACTGATTCACTAGATACAATGTTGACTTGGCTTATCAGTTGTTTACTGAACTCCAAAATGCATAAAAATGTTGTAAACCATGTTTAAGTAAGTCTAAATATATTCAAAATTTCATACAAAACATTTTCTGATGATCAAAAATTGCATGAGTTATTGAGTTATAATAACAGACACAGCAAAAAGCAGCATGCTCGATCAAATGGCAAAAATGGAAATAAATGAGAAATCTGTGTGTTTGATTATTTCATATTGAATGATGACATGATATAGAATGAACAGATCGTACCGATGCCAGAAAGCTGTATTCATCGTCAGTGTGGAACCTTGTACTATCATCATTGGTAGGCTCCTGTACCATAGTGCCTGATTTACCAAGTATCTTCTTCATTCTGTTGGTCACAGCTGTCCCAGAACCTCTAACTGTTGGTGTAACATCACCATCCATATCTGTGTTTTCTGTGTCCATACGGATATATTCATTTGCCATTACATGTCATCCATGGTCATTTGAAATAATTCTGCAAAATAAGCCTATATAGTGAAGTAATTGACATAAAACCTTTCTGTTTTAAGGAAGACCACCTGTGCCATTGGTCCAAAAGCTTGCATGTATGTACAAAAGCTAGTTGCTGTAGTAACTTGTCCAGTTCTAATTAAGAGTAGGATTCTTATTTTACTGTGTGTCTGCAATGGACTGAATTCAGATCAGTCTTGTGCTAGCACTGAACCATTTTGAACAAACCAAAAGATGTCTTATTTATATACGTGTAGCAAGTTGAGGAGATATAATATATTGAATTGTTTACAATAAGAAATAAGCAGCATGTATTTTCAAGAAAAAAAGAGATTAAAAAATAGAAATGTGTCCATAAGACACAGATGTCCCGCTCAGTCACAAACAAAATCCCAGGTGCATAGCTTAACACATTATTATCAACATTACTGTAATTTCATGACTCTAAGTATAATACATATGCAAGAAACCAAATTTATATCCCTGCCGAATGAAGCAATTCCATTTTCTAAATTTTCCATTGTTAGAGACTACATCTTTGAAAGCAAGTTTCACCACCTCAATAAGGGTCTGACAACTTCCTTATTTGTTCCTGGCCTTGGCAATTTTGCATTCAATGGTCAAAGGGTCATAACTCTGGTGTCACAAAGCATTCTTAAAACTGCATTACCAATGTGGATAGACATTGCTATCAGACAGATGAACAGACGACCAGCGCCATAACATAACATGTCCCTTTCAGCATATAAAAATTAGCCAAGCTAGAGTTATGGTTCTTGGTCACTGCACATCTCTAAAGTGTCTTTTCTCACTATATGCAATGTGAACAAACTTTAAGAGTTATGCTCCAGGCAAGAAAACATCACAAAGGGGGATTATTAAACAAGAGGGCCAAGTTGGCCCTATATTGCTAACCTGGCTACCATTTGGTATAACAAAACAAGATTGCCAAGATGGTCCTATATCACTTACCTGAGACCAATGGGACCAAAATTCAACCCTTAACTATACATCATAAACAGGAACATTCTGTTTGACCTAGATGAGACAAACGCTCTGACCAATTTTCATGAAGATCAGACATATATTTAATGTGACCTCCAGAGTGTTAACAAGGTATTCCTTTGATTTTACTGTGTGATCTTGTTTTTGACCCAAGACAACCCAGTAGACTTAATGATCTATTCTCGGCTTCGCCGTGACGTCATACTGACCAGTTAACCAATCAGATTATTAGGTCGCGTTCATTTCTTCATTCGATAAAAGGTGAAAACTTGGTCTTTACCGTAGACTCGTATGCAAGTTTAAGTTTATTTCAAACGAAACAAAAAGCTTTTAACAACATAGAATTACTGTAAAAACAATCTGATAGTTACAAGCTAATGGTAGATCGTTGTTTTCTTTCATTTCTAGTCTTGGTTATTGTACTATTCAAAATTAAAGATGCAAAGAGACCAACGATGACAGTCAAGGAATCACCTTTCCCGAATATAAATAATTTATCAGTACCCGCTAGGGCTGTAACGAATACACTAAGGGGCGAATACGATACGTATCACGAATACAGGGTGACGAATACGAATATTTATTCATGAATATGAATACTATACTAAAATCATTTAACAAGTGAACATTATATGGCTTTTGCCAACAATATATTACAGTCTGCTGACTAGATAATAGTACTTTCTTTGTACTCAAATTACTGTGAAATAATACTGTTCAAACGTAAAAAAAACACTGAGTAAACATGTAACTTAAAGAGCTCTGGGTTCAAATGATTAGAACTGTTTAGTAAAAAATGACTAAACACGACTATAGAGTAAAGAGGATCTACGATTTCAACGGTTCTCGATGCTAGACATGTTGTTGATGTAGACGGATTTTGGATGTCGTAAAATGGGAATTCCCAATTGTTGATATCAAATTTTTAATTGAATGTGAAATTTAAATGAATTCAATGAGTTTAAAACCCAGAAAGTTATGAAAATCATTTATTCAATTGTAAACCAACATCAAATATCGGCTCGACGACTTATTAAATAAATGTCGTGAAAATATCTGTCAACTGTTGTGGGTGGGGTATTACGACGAAATAGTGCAAAATGCGCTATGAAACGGAAGCGTTTTCAGTAGATTTCATCTGTTTTAGGTAAATTCAAATGATTTTAGTTTAAATCATGCAATTTTTATCTATATTCGTAAATATTCGGTTCGGCACATGGCGAATAACGAATACAATTCGGACAAAACTGTATTCGACTAAATCGAATATTCGAATGTATCGTTACAGCCCTAGTACCCGCATGTGCGAATCCGAGAATATCCATGTGGTTCCTGCTACCTTGAATTCTTGATTGACATAAACTGATAAACATGTAGGTATGATAAATGGAAGTGTAAGGTTTCTTAACATTAGTTTAAATACTATAGTTTAAAAGAAGAAATGCCACTTTTTCATATTTGTTTTTATTAGATGCCTCTTTTCCCGTACTGACTAAAACTAGGTAGCCTCTACACCTGCAAGTTCGTGTCTGTTAATTTTTAAACCTGCGCATGCGCACTAAACGGAAGAATCTTGAACTAATTATTGACCTTTGTTTCCTTTCAAATACTAGTTGAATTAACTGCAAAACCATGAGGCGTCGCAAGGCGGAATGGTAATTTATTTTCCCAAAATGGTATCTATTGCTTACTGACCTCTCGGGTGTTGTTAAATGTAATTGTTTTAATGAATATTTTCACAAAAACAAACATGGAAAATGAGAACCCTTCTTGCAGATTGTTTTGCTGGTTGAAATAAAGTCTGCAAATTGGGGTTGAACACGGTGAATCTCGGAATATTCTAGATGTTCCCGTATTTAATTTTGCAGATCGGGGCCAGAGCCGAATAATATATACTTAATCAAGGAAAACAGAACATTTTTTTAAATTAATAACGTAAACAGCCCACAAAGTATCAAAATATTTAGTTTCATTAATGAATAATTGAAAATTAATTGTTTGTTTAATAAAGAAACCCTCGAGTGCCCCTAATGCTGAGCAAGCGCATTCATCACCAGGTCACGTGATGAAAACTCCAGGTAATGGCTAAACAACTTTTGAATAAGAATTCCCTAATTATTTCGTAAATTTTGTGGTTACCATGCAAAACTATATAATAAATGAAGAATTTGAGGTACTTTTTCATGTTTTTCATCAGGATTATGACGGTAATGCATTTTTTGGCCAAACATCTTTGCTTCTATGTGCAAGGGAATATCCTTAGAGAAACTTGCATAGAATTCGGACACGTGCTGTACAAGCACTTAACAGTAAATGACGTCATATTTAAAAACACGAACGAACTTGTAGGATTCAATGCTACGCCCTTTATGCAACCTATGGTCGAGTTATCCCGGGTGCGAACAGTTTAAATCCGCAAAGTTATCCGCAAAATGACTAATGCTGACAGATAAAGAAATAGACTGTAAACTTTTTTCTTTTTCCAATAATCGTAAAAGAAACAGTTATTTAGTCTCACATATTTACGTTTTGCTGTGTCAAAATTATTTAGACTGTGTTTCATTCTCCATTTTGAGGTCATGTGAGTATCCAAGGGTGGTAGTAAAGCCTGTCACAGTAGCCGTTAATCAAATGGATAGAAACTATTTGCAGGGCGTACTTATAAGAATTTTGTATTTGTATCTTTGTCTTTTGTAAATCACTTCACAAATCATCATATGATGTTCTCTATCACCAGGGTCCGTATATTACGGACCCTACTATCAATTACAGCATGATTCAGAGAAAAAAGGTCATATTTGACATCTCTCACCTGAGACCTGCTTATGACCATATATGTGACCAAACTTCAACCCTCAACTATTTATCATAAACACAAACATTCTAATCGACCCTGACAAGACAAATCCTCTGACCAACGTACATGATGACTGGTTATCAAAAGTGACTTCTAGAGTATCAACAACGTTTTCCACAACATTCACCTGGTGACCTAGTTTTTAATCCCCTGGAGGTGATCCATACAAACTCGGAACAATTTTCATCACGATTGATTTGCCTAAATTTTTTTACCCCATATGACCCATTTTCAAACTCGACTAAAATTTCATTAAGACAACCACATAATGACCAAGTTTCATAAAGATACAATTAAAAATGCAACCTCCATCGCATACATAAGGAATTTCTATGATTTCATGAATCCGTGACCTAGTCTAGTTTTGACTCCAGATAACCCATATTCCAATTCGATCTAGATAATATCAGGGTCCGTTAATATACGCCGTATGATACGTACCCTGATTTTATCAAGGCTGTCGTTCTGACCAAGTTTCATGAACATCCAATTAAAATGCAACCTCTATTGCACACACAAGGTTTATCATATAAATAGGTCAACAAAGAAAGTAAATAAAACGCTAGGTTTTCTTCGTCTCAAAGGTTAAATCTGAATTCATTGAGTCCATTTCGAACGCCCCAGGCTTGAGGTTAGATATGAAGTGTGGTCATCTCATACACAGTCACAAATTTACATACACAATTGACAAGTTAGAAGCTGTCTAATGCCGAACAGCCCGCTGGTTCAATTCTTAGACTACAGCCAGTGTGACAAACGTAATAATTAATAGTCCTTAAAGGTTGATAATCAGATTTTGGCCATGTAACAGATTAGTTTGAAATTTTAACATCTAATCATTTACACTCATTTATGTTCACTAAGCGCTTAATTCAAGTAAGATTTTCACTGGAGGTATTTATAAAATTTGTTTCCCTATCCTGGTTGCCCAACCAGAAGAGAGTTATTTTATCATAAGTACAAATTTGATACACATACTTTGCCTAAGGAAAGATATAGATATAAGACCTATTGTATTATATTTGTAAAGATATTTGCATTAACAATTATATATGTAGATGGAATTCATTAGAAATGCAAGTTTGAAAAATTATTATTACCTCCCTTTACATAGCCAAGATAGATTGGAAATAAATGAATTCAGAAGCTACACGTACATGTAGTTTTAAAATTGCTTTTTGATTCAGAATGTTAAAATGTTTTAATGTTATCCAATGCAAATGGTAAAGTAGAAATTATATTGAAATAGAAAAGAAATACTCAACTTTTTAAATACTTTCATATTAAAGGGGCACTCCCTACATCTACAGATTATATTCTCGAAACATAGGTTATGCGCTCAATGAACGTAAAATGATAAATAAAAACAATTTCAAAGAAGAACCTGTGTCGAAAAATGCTTTATTTTACCACAATTTATCAATAAAGAGGATTTCTGTAATAAATCGCATCCACCCGTTAATTGTACAACAACAACCCTTCATAGATTATTGAATGGTTTACGGTACTGCAGTATATTTTAAACCGCTGATTTTATCGATAATGACTGGGAATGTATAGCTGAAACTTTTAGGTTAGGCTATAATACTTCCAAAGATTCTAATATTTATGTCTTGGAGGTTATTTAGCTTGACATTAGTTATAGGGTATGTCCCTTTTAAGGGGATAATAACAAAATTTTATAAAAGTTAATAAAATGTTAATTTCTAATAGGGATCTAACTTTATGTAATGGGTCTTTTTGTTCCTTAAATAAATCTCTAACAGAATATACAAAAAAGAAAAACTGTCACCAATTGTTGCTTAAATGTGCTTGACCACCTTTAAACATATGTAGACTTGATCTCAGACGTATCGACAGCAGGCTTTCTCTTATGAACAAAATAGTATATTGTCAGGTTGCCATACCTAAACAAATTACTTAACCCCACCCTCATGCCAATTTGGATATAGCCATCCAGTATGCTACCGGTTAATTTCAGCAACCACTGACTACTACAAGTTTTCCTGTTTTGGGAAGCATGAATGGGACTTAAAGTAAAGTCAACAGCAGTATCATCTGCGAAGAGACTTGATATCAAGAGGAAAGAACAGAGCCAGAGCAGAGCCCTGTGGTACACCAGGTGTTACAAGTACTTCCTCAGAGTCATCACCCTCCGGGACTACTATCTGACTTTTGTGTGAGAGAAATTCCTCCGACCACTTGAGGACTTGTCGGCAGACACAATAATCCTGAAGTTTGAAGAGAAGCTTCAGGAGCCTAACCTTATCAAATGCTATACTAAAATCCAACAGAATAAAGTCTGTTAGTATGCCAGGGGAAGTTTTCTTTACAAGATAGTGAGTTAGTCTGCTCTTTTATCTCTAAAGTCATGATGTATACCATAAAGAATATTGTGATTACTAAAGTAATATAGGAAGGTTTCAGACATTAATATGTTCTAATGACTTGCATAAAATGCATGTTGGGGAATAGTTAGACAATTCGCCGGATGTGGTGTTTCCTTCGGACAATGTAAACCCGTAGCCCAGGAAGCTGGAATATAATTTGTAGACAATGACTTTTCGAAAATGACTTTTCTAATGCGATCTGGTCCAGCAGCTTTATCTAGTATAATGTTGACAAGGGGTTTCGGTATTTTGTTGATACTGATGGCGATATCACTCATTAGTGGGTACCGACAGTGCTTCAAAGGAGAAAACTGTCTGAGCTCCTGCAAGCAGTTCTGTCTTCGCTGAAAACAGATTTAAGTGTGTCATTTAGAATAACTGCCGTTTCACTGTTTGCAGTTTTATCTGTAACAGGATCTTTAAGAGGCAACACATTTTGTTAATCTTTTTTATAGTTTTTTTATGAGAGAGTACAACTTTTTGGTACAGAATTATCATTAGAGTGCTTATTCTAGCAATGTTAAGGATCTTAGATGAAACATTCTTATTTTGCGTTTAATGAGTAGCTTCAGTGTATTGAATGTGTTATTCTTGTTTGGGTTACACGGGGTCCCTTTTAATTAATGATATCATTTGTCTCTTTAATGATGTTTTTTAGCTCACCTGGCTACGCCAGGGTGAGCTTTTCTAATTGATGATTGTCCGTCGTCCGTCAACATTTTGATTCAAATGACATCTCCTCTGAAACCACTAGGCCAATGTTGATAAAACTATGCAGGAATGTTTCTTGTATGAAGCTCTACCAAAGTGTTCAAAGAATTTCATTCCATACAGAACTCTGGTAGCTATGGCAACAAATAGGAAAAACTTTAAAAATCTTCTTCTCTGAAACCACAAGGCCTAGAGCTTAGATATTTGGCATGTAGCATTGTCTAGTGAACTTCTACCAAGATTGTTCAAATTATGACCCCCGGGTCAGAATTGACCCCGCGGGGGTAGTCACTTAGTTTTACATAGGCTTATATAGGAAAAACTTTAAAAATCTTCTTCTCTGAAACCACAAAAGAAAATTAGATATTTGGCATGTAGCATTGCCTAGTAGATCTCTTCAAAGTTGTTCAAATTATGCCCCTGGGGTCAAAATTGACCTTGCCCCGGGAGGGGGTCACTTGTTTTACAAAGACGTATATAGGAAAACCTGGCATATAACATTATCTTGACCATCTTGGCCCTCTTGTTTAATTTCTTTTCATGTACGTGATCTTTTACGACCATTATTTGTTAGGTACGATAACGGTTCCCCTCATGTTTGTTAACAGTTTTGAACCTTTTTTGTGTCAAAATAAGTTATACTGGTATATGAACATTAACGAATCCGAGATGTTCAACGACAGCTAGAAAGCATAGTGGTAAAATCTGAATTCACAAAATGACATTACGCGAAATACCAACAATGTGAAAAGTCACCGAATCACCAAAAAATCCGTACTCCATACTTCATGTGTCCTCCCTATGCTCTTACGTGCACACACCTTTGTCTCATCGACATTGCGTCATCTTAGGGAATATTCCTCCATTCCTGCACAAAAGCCTGATCCAGTTCCCGCAGGTTGCGGGGAGGTACCGGTCGCCTCCGTTGTCGCCTGTTTAGCTCGTCCCACACATGCTCAATAACATTGAGATCTGGCGACTTGGAAGGTAAAGCCAGCAGTCGGAAGTTCTGCTGCTGCAGTAATGCCTTTGTCGCACGCGATCTATGGACCGGTGCTCCGTCATGCAGCAATACCATGCCACGTCCGCCGGCTCGTAGGTGCAGAATTGCAACTGGAATCAAAATATTATGCTCATGTCTAAGTTAACATTGTTAAGTTTCCCTTGAACAAATGCCAACTCTGTCTGGGTGTGTAACGACACTCCAGCCAACTTCACCATCATAGATCGCCACCATACTAGTCTCGCTGAAACACACACGAGTCGTTCAATCTTTCACCTCGACGTATGTACACATACATCCTTTCGCCGTTGAGGTATAAACCAGCTCTCGTCCGTGAACAAGACGTTTGAGCACTCTGCCCGATTCATACGCTGGTGCCGACGGGCGCCTAGCTTTTATTCCCTGTTCGCGGAGCCGGCTGAGGAGTGTTTGTCTACTTACTGGTCTACCGTGCGTTCCATTTGTCGTCGTCGCAGTCCATGACGCAGTCTTGAAACTATTCTTAAGATGACCCGCAACATTTAGTGAATCTTGTGCCGGTGTAGTCAACCTACCGCGAGGCCGCTTGGGATCTGCAGTAGAATAGCTATGGTGGACACTAGTCAAAAAAATTAAGTGACGTCTTGAACAAATTCTGAGATATTTTTGTTTTGGGTCAGAATCTCGCTGAAACATGTCTGCCAACGACTTGAGCTACCTGTAAAGAAACGAAATACAATGTACATTGGCTTTTACAGATAAACTACGTGTGACCGGAAAAATTAAATATTCTGTTTTTACGGTTTGAATTGCGTTCTAAAAAAATAAAACGAAAATCATGAATGAAAGTCGATATTTTTCGTTCACCTACATTTCGTCGTGCAAAATTGTCCCACGTTCGTCACAGTTGAAAGATTTCATCATTTTTCTACAGTTAGTCGCGGATATGTAATGTATTCTTCCGCGAGCTACTGTTGCCAAACCGACGTAATATTCATTTTGAAATAAAGTGGATCAAAATGTTGTTATATAGGTAATATTCGCTATTTGTACACGTTTCATGTTTATATTATGGTTGATTGTTGTGGATTTCACGCATGAATGAATTCGTAACGGGTACCAGTACATGTGACAAGTTGAATATATGCTACAATACTTTAGTAATAGTTTTCTGCTCTGAAATGTTATAAAGAAGAAAATTAATAACGATCTCATTTGAAACAGTTACGAATATCGAATTTGATCTTATACCACATGCACGGGCCTCAAAGAGAAGTACGGGGTTTGCCGGAAAACGCCGATTCGACGTTCGTTTGGTAAGTCATGCGGAACACGTACCTCCGTTCTGCCTGAAAGATTACACGGCGGGAATACACAAAAGCCGGGAGAAGTGACGCTTTTTGAAAACAAACATGGGAAGGCGAAACAGATCTTCAGGAGAAAGCGCGACAAGCAACCCGCCTAAACGGACAAGGCATAGATATAACTTAAGAGCAACTTCGTACGTATCGACTCTCAGTTTACAGAAAACGAAAATGTTGGAAAATGGTGTAAAATTATTCACTGGGAATCGATGCGGGTGAATGGTTTTTGAGCCGGTGTAGCAAATAACAATTCCATGGACATATGGTCCTACAAAAACAAATGGCAATTAGCCTATTAAAATCAGGGCTCTATCTGGCTCTTTTAAGGAAAAGGCCCCTAGCCCTTATTGGGGAAAAACAAATTGGGAATTTATGTACGAGTTTAATATCTATTACCTTGAGGCCAAAACAAATCTGTGTTTAGGGCAACGGTCCCAAAAATTCTGGGTAGGTTACAGTAGGGGCAAAGTTTTTTGTTGTTTTTTTTCTTTTAAAGCGACAAAAATTCTATAGGTTGGAAAAAAAACAATCTGTGTTTAGTGCAACGGTCCCAAGAATGCTAGGTAGACAGATTAAAAAAAAAAAATTATTTTTTTTTTTTTTTTTTTTTTTTTTGGAATTGGGAACGGGGCCGATATTCGGCCCCTGGTGATAGGGAGAAAAAGCCCTGAAAATAATTGAAAGGGGGCACTTATAGATAATGCTGCGTATGTCTGCTGTAAAGACCCAAAGTTTAGTTTCACTTAGGCTGTGACCTGTGACAACCACTAATTTCGAAAGTTAAGGAAATTTATTGGCCATGACCATACATGCCGTTTAGGGTTGGATCATTAACGGGAGATTTGTGAAAAATCGCCGGGTTTTGGACATCACAACGGGGTAAAAACGAAAACCAAAAAACATGCGTTTCTGACGTCATACATGATACTGTATTCAACATAATGTAAACACATGCAGTCGCCATTTTAAGCACATTTAAACCTTAATTCTCATATGCAAAATTATTACTCAAACAAATTTCTCTGAATTTTAATGAGACAAGAATAATGTCGTACTTACGTTTGATCTGGATACAAAGCAAAACAAAACAAACAAAAGCAACAATTTTATTTCTTTCAACTGGCGGTACATAATCTTTAATCAACTAGTACATTAAAAGTATCATATAATCATATTTAATAATCCTGACCAAGGTCTTTCAGTATGGTCCGGAAACGAGCGTAATACGATAAATAACTTGCCTCGGAACACGTGACATCCGGGGACCCGCAATTTTGGAAAAAGAAAGAAAATATTGAAACTTTATATCTACGTATATCTCGATTTACCAATCAATTTGACCAACAAAGAGATCCTTAATACAATATAATAGGGTTATTGGTATAGTAGCGTGATCCAGCATGCCGGATTTGCTCGAGTCGTGCGTCGGATCATACGAGTGCGTAGCACGAGTTGATCGACCTCGGCGAGGCTAATCGGCTTAGGATACATTACTAACTAATAACCCTTTTTTTATATACCTATTGACACTGTCTGGGAATAAACTGAATAAAATGAAATTTTAAGCTTGAAATTAAAGAAAAACTCTTTTAGCGGAAATATACATATAGTCGACGCATTTTATTGACGCATCGTATAAACAAATAGAACGACCCAGTCAAAGGGCGTATTAACGCTGTGCATTTTAGAGCCAATTGAATGCACCTTACAAATTTTGCCGCTTTTGTATTCCACGACATACAAACGGAATTTTTTCTGTCAGGCCGATTTGATGGTTGAATATAGGCGTATTTTTGGCAAAATAATTATAGATAATAATAAATACTATTTGAACCTTTTCCTGACGTTTCATCTTGTTGCAAACATCAATTATGTCAATCGGGCGCCAAGTACCCCGGGCATGACCGATGTACGACAATAACACTAACGAGCGTAATAAAGAGCCGACTTTCGCACCTAATCAACCAAGTGGGTATTTAACGAATTTTATGGATTCTCTTTTCTTTCAAGACAAATTTTTGATTTATCGGGAGATTTGGGTGTTTTTGCGAGCTTCGCCGGGGCGCCGGGGTAAGGGTCTAAATATCGGGAGAACCCGGCGAGTAACGGGAGAACGGCATGTATGGCCATGACCTGCCAGGAAGGCCAGTTTTTAAACTTGATAATAAGAATGTTGATCATCTAGAAATGCCAACTTGATATATGGGTCAAGGACTGTATACACGATTCTGGAATGATTTGATTCTGTCAAAAAAGTATCTATGAGCAGGTCTATTATCAGGCTGATGAAATTGCCCAATCGGGCTTTCGAAAATCAGCTTTTTTAAAAATGATTTACTTCACTTGGAAAAGGTGTGAACATGTGAAGTATGATAAAAACATCTGAAAAAGAGTTTAAAAGTACAGAATTGTTCATGTTTTCTTTCAAAAATTTGTCTCCGAATTGTCAAGAAAAGACATTTTTAGCATTTTCTTTGAAACTTACTGACAGAAAGTTTTAAAACAACTCAGGCTCGTAGAAAATGCACAAATAATTATAAAGAAACCCAAATTAAGATACACAAAGGTTTAGTTTGTTGTGCAGGTCCTTTTTCTGATTTCACATATAAAATATATGGAAACTGAAAGTAGAAGTGCCAAAAACGTGGCGCAAGAAATGGCTGGATGGATTTTGGTGATGTGGAGTTTTTTATACCGTACTAATGCAAATAACATTCCCTAGCTGTTTCAGAAACATTCATGAAGATTTGCACTGAAAATCTTTAAAAAAAGTGTTTTTCAGTGATTTCCAACTTATTTTAATTATGTTAAAAAATCTCAAGATGACTTTTATTCACTTTGGGCAATTTCATCAGCCTGATTATATCACCCGATTTGTGTATCATATGCAGATCTGAGTGTCATACACCAATCAGTGTATCTGGTAATACACAAATTGGGATATTGATCAAATGTGAAAAGGGAGCTATCCTACTCGCGTTGGCATTTGTGTCACACTTTGGCTAAGTTTTTAGTACCTCCCCACTTTATTTCAAATCCATTAGAGGTATTGCTTTGAAACTTGCCATGCTTATTTACCATCATAACCTCCATCTAAAGGTACATAACTCTGTCAATGTTGTTGTTAGAATTATTGCCCTTTTTAGCTCACCTGGTCATGGTGGACGTTTAGGATCGTTGAATGTCTGCCATCCGTCCGTCTGTCCATCTGTTCACAATTAGTTTGTTTACACTCGAGCATCTACATTTTTGAAACAATCATAATAAAACTTGATCACAATGTATATGGCCACAAGGCCTCGAATGTGTTTGATTATGAACTTGATAGGATCAGTACTTCCCGAATTATGGCCCCTGATTTAACAAAAAATGCAAGATTGAACTATGTTTACACTCTAGAATCTTCACTTATTCTAATCTAAACATATTTACAGAGAATGTGTATGACAGTAAGATCTCGGATGAGTTCAATTAAAGGCATGATTGGATTAGTTCTTCCAGAGTTATGGCCCTTGATTTAACAGCAATTGCAATATATAACTGTGTTTACACTCCAGCACCTTCAGTTTTCACTAATCCGAATCATATTTGCAGAGAATGTGAATGACCGTTAAATCTCGGTTGAGTTCAATTTTGGGCATGATTTGAGTAGTTCTTCCAGAGTTGTGGCTCTTGATTTAACAAAAATTGCAATATTTAACCGTGTTTACACTCCCGCACCTTAATTTCTTCACTAATTCTAATCAGTGTTGATGAAACTTGGCAGGGATGTTCCTTGCATGAAGCTCTACCAAAATTGTTCAAAGAACTCCGTTCCATGTAGAACTCTGGTTTCCATGGCAACAAATAGGAAAAACATTAAAATTCTTCTCTGAAACCACAAGGCCTAGAGCTTCTATATGTAGCATGTAGCATTACCTAGTGGACCTCTACCAAGATTGTTCAAATTATGACCCCTAGGTCAAAATTAAGACAGTCTGGGGGTAGAGCTTAGGTATTTGGCATTGTATCATTGCCCGATTGACAAAAATATTCAAATCCTGTCCTCCAGGTCAAGATTGACCCTTTATGCTATTGATGACCTTGTATTATAGCCAATGGTAGTCAGGTGAGCAATATAGGGCCATCTTGGCCCTCTTGTTTGACTTGGAAAGTGTATTGAGCTTGGTTATGTTTTTCGTACCACCCCACTTTATTTCAAAACCGTTACAGATATTGCTTTGAAACTTACCATTCTTATTTATCATCATAACCTCCATCAAGAGACAAGAGTTCATATCTCTGTCAAGGTTTTTGACAGAATTATGCCCCATTTTGACTTAGAAAATACATTGAATATGGATAAATCCACTTATTTACTAAGCCCTTTGAGATATTGCTTTGAATGCTTGTTTGCATCATTACCTCTATCTGTAGACAGGAAAAGGTTACTCTGTCAAGGATTTGTTTTAAAAATTAAGGCCCTTTATCAACTTAGAATCTTGGTTAAGTTTTTTACCAGTCCACTTTTTGACTAAACTGTTTGAGATATTACTTTGAAAGTTGGAATACTTGTTTACCATCATGATTCCCAAACACAGACAGAAAAAGGTAATTCTGTCAAGAATAACATTTGAATTATGGCCCTTTTCGACTTTTCATTCAAATTGCAAAATTTTCATTCTTGTCCACTTGTTGACTTTTCCATTTGAAATATTACTTTGAAAGTTGGAATACTTATGTACCATTATGACACCTGTCTGTAAGCAAGAGAAGATAACTCTTTGAAAATGTTTCTTGATTTGTACTTACAAATTCCTACATTTGTAGTTAAAGTATTTTGTGCAACTAGCACTGTCATGCACATATATCATTATACCCCCACTAAACGAAGTTTGGGGGGGGGTATATAGGAGTGAGCTTGTCGGTTTGTTTGTCGGTCGGTCTGTTGGTTTTATGGTTTCCGGATGATAACTCATGAACGACTTTTGAATAATTTTTGGTACACACATAGCTTGTGTGGATACGCCGCTTGGGATTGCATTTGGGGTCACTAGGGTCAAGGTCAAGGTCACTGTTACTAAAAATAGAAAAATGGTTTCCGCTCAATAACTCAAGTTAGGAGTGACCAATTACAATGAAATTGGTGTGTAGGTGTGTTGGAGACGCCGCTTGGGTTGCATTTGGGGTCCTAGGGTCAAGGTCAAGGTCCTGTTACTAAAAATAGAAAAATGGTTTCCGTTCAATAACTCAAGTTAAGAATGACTAATTGCAATCAAACTCAGTGTGTAGGTAGCTTGTGTAGAGAGGAAGCTTGGGATTGCATTTGGGGTCACTAGGTTCAAGGTCAAGGGCACTGTTACTAAAAATAGAAAAATGGTTTCCGCTCAGTAACTTCAGTTAGGAGTGACCAATTGTAATGAAACTGGTGTGTAGGTAGCTTGCGTGGAGAGGAAGCTTTGGGTCACAAGGGTCAAGGTCACCAAGGTCAAGGTCACTGTCACAGAAAATAGATTTTTATTTATTTTTAGTTTTTAGATTGTTTTGAGCAAAAAAAAATTTTGGGGGTCAAGGTCACTAGGGTCAAGGTCAGTGTTACTAAAAATAGAGTTTTATTTATTTTAAGTTTTTGGAGTCTTTTAAGCAAAAAAAATTTTTTGGGTCAAGGTCACAAGGGTCAAGGTCAAGGTCACTGTTACTAAAAATAGATTTTTATTTATTTTTAGTTTTTAGATTGTTTTAAGCAAAAAAAATAATGTGGGGTTCAAGGTCACTAGGGTCAAGGTCACTGTTACTAAAAATGTAATTTTTTTTTTAGTTTTTAAATTGTAGCAAAAAAATAAAATTTTGGGGTAAATTTCGGGGTCAAGGTCACAAGGGTCAAGGTCAAGGGCACTGTTACTAAAATAGGGGGGAGTCAAGATGACTGTTTTTTTTTCAATTCTACAATTTCTGCAGGCGCCGTTTAAACCTGCTTTGGTGGCATTGCCGCATCTTCTTGTTGTATAATAACTCAACTCTATTGCCATACCTATGTGACAAAGCTGTATTGTGGGGGTATAATTCGTCACTCTTGTGACAGTTCTAGTTAACCACTTGTTTTAATTAAAAAGTTTTCTGTAGTGTTCAGGGATATCAAACAATTAAGTTTGATACATGTAACTTTTGACTTAATATTTTGCTACTTGTGGCCCTAATTCATTCTTGGGTTTTTTACTGACAAAGTTTTGTTTTATTGGCAAGCAGTGAAAAAGTTGAGGGTAATTGTATTGTTTTCTTCAGTATTTCATTTACTTATATTGGTAACATCAAATGGGGGGTTCAACAGGTGAAATAACATTTTTATAAAACATGACCTTCTTCATAATGTGACTTTTACATAAAAGGCAAATACAACACTACTTCACAAATGTGGTTCTTGAATCACAACCAGTATCACGATTACATTAATTTTTTTGTGTGTGTGTAATGCACAAAGCGCACTTTTCTGCCTTAACCTGAGAATCAGCTTAATCATTTTCTGGATACACTGATTTGTGTATGTCAGATACACAAATATATTGATACTCAAATCGGGTAACAGAATAGACCGGATGAGTGAAGAAGCTTGGATATCTCTTAATTCAATCATGTGTTGTTTTTTTTAGGAGCCGAGCAAAGAGAGACCAATTACTTGGTGGAGAACAAGATGGGAGGAGAACTGTCGTCAGTGATGAAGAGTTCCGAGAGAAAAATGCTGCCCTGGCTGTTGTTCGTGAAGGTACTTTAGTATGTCTAGATATTCATGATAGCTCTCCACATTTTAGTTTTACATGTCATTTGTGGATTCATTTCGTGTATTTGATAAAAAAAATCTAATGTCATTTGTAGGAGAGCTGAAATCATGGCTGGTTGAATATTTTTTTTTAGGTTGCTCTGTGCATGGCATGCTTATGATTAGCTATTATGATCATTGGATATCCAGTCTGTCCACCGTCTATGATTACTTTAAATGATACCTACCAAACTGCTGAGCCAATTTCAACCAAACTTAAAAGGAATGTTCCTGTAATGGACCTGTGCAAAAAATATCCAAAGAATTCAATTCCATGGAGAATTATTGATTGCTATAGTAACTAGGGATGGCAACGAATACCAAACTTGATATTCAAGTACAAGGTCCTTCTTCCGATCGAGTACTCGAAAAAAGGTAATTCACGTGTTCGAAATATAGCAGTACATACTGAGTATGTAAGTTCTATACTACAGAGAGTGCTTTTCACGGTTTTGTCATCACTACACCGCTTTAAATATTTCCAAGAAGACGATTTTGATGGAGTCATATTTTAAATTTGACGTAAAAGTTGATAGGCAGGTGTACAGATTACTGAGATATTCAGAAAAGAGACATTGAAAGCCTGCTATATTCTATACATACGATTTAGGAAAAATGAGTTACATTTCTTGAATTTTTTCTGGTAAGTCATAATAATTATCTTTTCTCCGCACACTTCTGCTTACAAGATGCGCATTTACAGTTTATCGAACAAACGCAAAGGCGACATAGTGTAATTGCCATTATGCACTTAATTTTAATTTCTAAACAAACTTCGAAAACTACAACCCAATATCTTACGTCTATATTGTTTTGTTAAGATCATAAGCGGCACAGAATCATAACAATACCTGCATGTCAAACTGTCAACTCGTATATTGCATATAGGGGCCTACCTAGCGGATTAAACAAAAGAATTTTCGCTCATCACCTGGCGTGTTTTGATAAGGATTCTGAATTAGAATAATGACAAGTTAAGGTTGTTAGTTGGAGAAACCAAAAAAAAGCGATAATTTATTATTTTAAATTATTTTATGTATGACGCGATTTTTGCCAATTTTTTTTTTAAAATTCGAGTACTCGAATACAGTTTGCAGATCAAGTATTCGGATGTTCGAGCAAGTACTTGAATACTCAAGTACTCTTTGCCATCCCTAATAGCAACCAATAGGAAAATCTTTGTATCCAAAACCTCAAGACCAAGAACTTAGATGTATTGTTTAGTGCAGTGTTTTAAGCAGTCACTTGCTTAAGATATCCACCTAAAGTTGGTAGTTTGCTATCAGCTGAACACTGATCCAACTGTATATATTATATAAAGATGCATTTATCATTCTAACCAGCACACACATGGTTTTACAGGTTCTGCGTTGTCTGTGGAATCAGTTGACTTACTTGTAGAGAAGAATCGTGAGGCTCACCACACTGACGAGTATGAACAAGAAGATCTGATTGTACGCCGTGGTCAGTCATTCTCTCTGAAGATGAAGTTTGACCGAAACATCAACAGAGATCAAGACGTCATCATCATTAAATTTGCCTATGGTATGCAACAGAAATTTTCTTTCACCTGATTTTGTTTTAACAGATACTTCCATAAGCCATTTTCAAAATTTCGAGGGTCAACTGCAAAACTGTTGCAAGTCCTGTATTTCATACTTAACAAGTTAGGACAGTTTTAGGGTTAACCCTTGAAATGAAACTGTCTTTATCAGTGTTAAAATTTTGTATTTTGCTGAAAATAAAATTTTCCAAAGATCTATACTTAAATTACATTTAACTGTTAGTGAATGTTGGTAATGAAGGGGAGCTGGGATGAAGTAAGTGTTGTAAAGGATACATGCTGTACATCATTGGCTTTGTCTGATATTTGCGAAGTCCTCTCTAGGGATAATGAGTTTGATGCATCAGTTAATCTAAAGATGTTTATTTACAATACATGTATTTATTATCATAGATTAGACAGTTGTTGCTAAGGTTAAGTTTGAAGCATTTTCTGTAAGCATTGCCCCTAAGATGTGAGACAAAACTTGCAAAGTACACTTTTGTATTTTACTTAGCCTAAATAGGTCCTTCAACATACTAGAAAATGTCAAGATATTATTTTTAAAAAATCGTGAGTAGCTTGTTACAACTGTTTCCTGTTGGTGAGTGGTTCACTTGTCAAACTGACATCAAAGACTTAGAAAGATGTGAAAAACACACACATTAAAGTCCTTGTTTCAGATTTTTGTGTTATCATTCTGATGTCTGAAAGGTGTCATAGGGGACATTTGTAAACATTAATTAATATGATGATTATTTTGAAGAAACTTGTAACATGCATAATATGCAGATATATTATTAAACAATAAATGCAAAACTTGTACCGCTTCAAAAGTTGTCATAAATTACTATTATTTCTGTTTTCAGGTATTTGATTCTTTGGTTATGTCATTTAACATATCAGTTCCACTTCTTAATAAAAGTTCCCAAAAATGTTAAAATTGTATATGCAATGCATACATGGACACATCTCACTGGTGATTTGTTTGTATGTCATGTATGTTGGGATATTATTATTTGTTCAAGAACAAATAAACATCTCAAATTTCATGTATACATTAAAGGTCCACTACTAAGCGAAAATTAAGTGACAGTTATTTCAATGGCAAGTACATTACCTTATGCAAGACACTAAATAATGAAGATTGTCAGGTAAAAATTTACAGAAAGTGTCTGGAACATGAAGAAAAGTATGTGTAGTATGTTAAAATCTCAGTGATTCGACAAAATGACCACCCAGGTCTTTTTAACTTTCTTCATAATGCATAGAAAAATAAGTGTACATGTACTGTGGTTTATTTAGAATTTCTACATACCAACTTTCATTTTTTATTAAAAATAACTTATTTCTGTGTTTTTTAAAGTATATTTGAATTTTCGCTTTCCTTAGTATTGGACCTTTAATGCAATGTGAACTTATGTATTGAAAAACAGGCAATTTAACGAACAGAAAATGAATTGCAAGTAAAAGATCTAGAGGTAGTAATTTCAAGGGTACTCGTGGTAATGTATTGTCTGGATTGTATTTCAAGTGCAAGACATTCTTTTAAACCGAGGTGAAAAAAATTAGACAGTTCAAATTTTATCAGTTACGGCCTGCATAGAATGCTTGTTTAGTGGTTTTATGTCTTACCAGGAGCTTCTGCTCAGTTCCAGTACTGTAATGTTATACTGTTCCTTTTATTTCAGGGGCCAGACCTCAGGAGAGCAAAGGGACATTAGTCCGCCTGCCAGTTGATCTCGTTGACTTTATTGAAACATCTGAGGGTTGGATTGCCAAGATAACAGATTTGAAGGATGACACTGTTACCGTACTCATTAACTCGGAACCTGACAGCATGATTGGAAAGTACGAGCTTTTGTATGAGACGAAGTTAAAGGGCAGCAAGAAGGATTTCACCAAGCAGGATTTAGACACACACATGTATATGTTGTTTAACCCTTGGTGTAAAAGTATGTTGTTGTATTTTTATGCCCCTTTTTGAAAATATTTTGTTTTCACAGCATTCTGAATAGATCTGAGTCTGATTTAGGTCCTATCAAGTTAAGTACAGCTTTAGTAGTTAGGTAATAGAACATGACCTAGGAAAGATAAAATTATCAAGTGATTTTGTTGAACTATAATTTGGTTGTGCAGAGGTGAACATTAAAACAAAAAACAGCAACTTGTTTAGAGTCAGGCAGTGTCAGAATGTTTGTGAGTAACTGCCAGCATCACTACTTGAAATAGCAAATGATGGAATGTGGCAAAAACAGTTTCAATTTCCTTACTCTTGCCACTCATTCAGTTACAGCATGCATGTCATTGATAAGCATTTGAATAGATATAATTAATACTATCTGATGGGGAGAAAATACACAGTTTACAGAAGGCTATCATGAGATATTAAAACACAAGGTTACTGCATTTCAGATATGTTGATGTTTGAATAGCATATTTTAGACTTATTAGATTTATTTCAATGTAAGACATAAACTACATTTCTTGTGTGATTATTTATAGATGATGTTGTGTATATGGAAAATGAAGCAGAACGATTTGAGTATGTCCTGAACGATACAGGGAGAATATGGATTGGTTCAGCTAGAGTTAACTATGGAAAACCTTGGAACTTTGGACAGGTATTGTCTGAATTGTTTTGTCGAAAGTGAATGGAAATGGTCCATATGATAGGTTAAGTCCTTGCCAATGCTGTCTCACAGCAGTACAAGGTCACAATTAGAGATCAAAGGTCATATGTCTATATTTTGTGTCCGCTCCATATCTCTTGAATCCCTTGAAAGATTTTAGAATAACTCACCACAAATGATCATCATATTGAGACAGTGTGCATAGTGCATGTTACAACCACCTTGGTTCAAATAGACAAAAATAGCCTAGTTAGTTTTTCATTTTCCCTCAATAATTTGTTAACCCCTGGAAGAATGTTGCATGAAACTTGAGTCAAATGTTCATTTCATCAAGACAATGTGCAGAACCCATGTTCCAAGCTCTCCAACTCAAGGTCAGTGTCACACTTAAGGTCATTCCTTTTTTATGTCCACTCTTTATAAGGGATGAATAACAATTAGAACAATCAATGCAAAATTCCTTCATACAGTGGGATATATATCTGTCATCTAGACTGCTAGGTTTACTTGAATTTTGGTACCTCTTAACAAAAGTTGCAAATACAGATATTGAACTAACAAAACTGGTAACAGACATAAAATGCATATTTGCTATTGAGATGGAAGTCCTAAATACAAGTCAAGATACTAGCATGAACATCCCATCAGTTCTGCTGCAGTAATGTTGATATAGTGCCTGTAACACATGTATTTTTCTAATGTTTTGTATTTCAGTTTGAGAAGCCAGTGTTGGAGGTTGCTCTAGGTTTACTAGATAAGGGAGAGTTAGCTGATGCTGGACGTGGCAGTGTTGTCTCTGTTATCAGATGTCTCTCGGCTTTGGTGTGTAATAGTTACTTTTCTCAACTTTTACTGTATTTGGGACAATGAGGCCCCTTCATTTTATGTTGCGTTCTTCAGAGCTAATGTAGATATTTGAATGAAACTTGTTGTCATAATATTGTTTAGTGGATACAAATGTGTTAAGTGCAAGTTCCAAAAATTGCTTACATTACGGTTAAAAAATTGCTTTGAACAAACAAGCACGGTGTCAAACAGACGGCCTTTGTTTAGAAATTCTGCTTTACTGTCAGGTAGCTGGGGTAGAATGAGATTTAGATAGAGCAGTTTAACCTATGCATACTGAAAACTAAGTTTAGTTTGAAATTTAGCCTTGGAATTAAACAATTCAAGCTTAAATGGAATCTATATTTTTGTTTTCAATCACTTTACTGAGCCAAGTCCTACCTGTTTTAGAGGCAATACATTTGTGACATTATTGACACAGTTACTGGCACACTGTGTTTAACAGCTTTTTCGCTTATTCTGAAGTTATGCATAATGTCATTATATGATTAAGGTGGTATCCTGCTGGCGAACATCTTAATAAAAAACGAAAAAATTTGGCAGGAATCTGATCACCAGAGACATATGATAGAGCATTTAAGTAAATATCCTATTTATGTAACTGACAACTGTATTTGTCTAAATGACAAGTGCCTATGTGCAATTGATTTATGCCTACTAGTAATTGAATACTGCATCGTGTATACGTACCACTTTCAGTTGCCTTCCATTGCCTGGTACCCTTTGAAACCACGAACAAGAACTTTGCGAATCTTTGATTTCGTCAGCGAATGATGGCTGCGCCCATGAATTGTTATAAGTTTAACATGCGCAATTATCATTAAGCAATGACTTGTCATTTAGAAGAACACAGTTGTCAGTTACATGAACAGGATATTTACTTAAATGCCCTTTCATAGAGACACCTACTTCACACAAAGTAGTGCCAGATTGTCTCTTTGCTTTCATGATGATAAGCAGAGAGATACAGCGTTGTTAAACCGGATTAACTGAAATAAGCAAATAGCTATTTTCATAATTATGTATGTAGAAGGGGGGGGGGGGTGGTTTTGTTTTGTTTTGTGGTGTTTGTTTTTATACACTGTCTTTGGGAAGGGTTAAATTTCAAGATTTTTGCTTGTAAGAGATCCCCTTTAAACGGTTACTGAAGTTTATATATAAGGAAAAAAAGAGATGCTGATTGTGCTTTTCACGGGAGGGAGGAGTATGTGGGCGACAGTAATAAATGTCGCTTGAAGATGCTTAAGATGTAAAATTTTGGTTATGATTGGCAACGAAAAGAAGTATAGCAGTTGGTTAAGTAAGGGGGAGGGTCCTGGGGGTGTCCTACATTGTGGGAAACCTTACTAAAAAAAAAAAGCCAAACCTGATGAACTGCTAAGGATCGAGGCCCCCTGTCAATATAAATTTTCGGTTAATTAAATTGACACAAAATATAAGATTTTTGGTTAGTCCTTTTTTAAAAAAATTTTTTTTAGGATTGAATTATGTTATTAAATTGGTAAAAAGGTCAGCCCATCATGTAAATAATTGAATTTGTTGATTATTGGCCAAAATGACTGGATTAAAATTTTTCTCTTTAAAGCCAGTTTGCATGTACAACTACCTTTTAGTACTTCAGTACTTTGACTTTTATGTAGATCCATAAACAATCTTGCTGCTGAAAAAAAAAACGAAAAGAAATTTTCAGAATTCCACAATTCTGTGTACTTTTAGAGAAAAAATCATGGCAAATATTCCATATTCTGATATTGCCTCCCTTTGAATAAAGAATAATATTGAAGTTGATTCTGAGACAATACTTGAGTGACATTAGTGACTAGCTTGATTTATGAAGTAATGTAATCTGTGATCAAAATTGATCCTGGTTGGCATAAGGCTTAATGCATTAGCTAGCAAACAAAATCTTGGTTTTGATTACAGTAAAAAGAATTTATCATGAATACAAAAAATGAAAACTTAGTGATTGATTTGTCTCATTTGTTTGTTATAGACAAACAGTATGGATGATGATGGTGTGCTAGAGGGCAAATGGGCATCTGAATATCCTAAAGGATCTACAAAACCATGGGAGTGGACAGGCAGTGCAGCTATTCTCGAGCAGTTCCATGAGGCTGGTAAATCAGTGCAGTATGGACAGTGCTGGGTATTTTCTGGAGTCTTCACCACTGGTAAGTGAATGCAAGTTTAAAAATTTTCTGTTAGGTAGCTACAGTCATGACAGTAGTGTTCATGTAGCATGCTGAAATTGTAACTACCTTCATTGAAATAACATACAGCTTTCCTAAAGCTTTAACAGTCAGGGGGCTTGACATTTTGCTGTTGTACATCTTGTTACATAATGTAAATGTTGATGTATTACAGATTTATATGGGTAATGTTTCTGAATAGTTCAACATTTTTATGGTTTTGAAGCTCTTTATATGTCTGAATGTTTTTCAGTACTGCGAGCTCTAGGAATTCCGACAAGGTCAGTGACTACATTTGAGTCTGCCCATGACACAGATTGTAGTATGACAATAGACAAACACTTCGACAAAGATGGAGAACCAATGGAGGATTTAAATGATTCAGTATGGTATGTGGATTGCACATAGGGGAAATTCTTTATGGTTAACATTTCTCTGGTCATTGTTAAAATAAGCATGCACTGCCAAAATAATCCAAAATTGTAGTGGATGGGATGAAATAAAGATTTGTAATTGTGAGCAGCAGGGTCAGGGTGAAGGACTTAATTACTTGGATGGTCGGTATTATCAAAAAGTGCTATTCACTGCAGCATAATTTTCACTTTATCAGAGCTGTAAAATCTCTGAATTGGCAGGATCTAAACAGATTCACTATTTGTGATCACAGTTCTGAATGTGTTTGAAGTTTAGGGTTTTTTCTCACCAGAACATGGCCCATACCTGTAAATTTTCACAATAGTGGGTGGAAATGTCTCTCCCTATTATGTAATACTAATACATGTAGATATAAGCAGGTATTCTATGCACAATCATACTTGAAGGTAACAGTTTATTGTAATCATTGTGTTATTTCATAATTGTCTTAAAATGTGGTGAAATTTTCAGGAATTTCCATGTTTGGAATGAGTCTTACTTCAGACGTCTGGATCTTCCAGCAGGCTATGATGGTTGGCAGGCCCATGATGCAACACCACAGGAAAGTAGTGAGGGTGTGATGAGATGTGGCCCCGCCCCTCTGAAAGCCATCAAAGAAGGACATGTTTATCTAAACTTTGACACAGCTTTCATCTTCTCTGAAGTGAATGGAGACAAGATTGAATGGGAGGTAGGAGAAGTATTCAGCCAGGATTAATTAGCCCTATGATAATGTAGATTGCAGTTGAGCAAGATTAAATGGAATGCAACTGACTTTACTCATGACGCATGGCTTAAATTTCATCAAATTTTGTCAGTTTAGCATTGTGTGCTCACTGTGTTACATACACCTTGTACAATTATCAAACATTGGTCACAGTGTTAATTTGCATATTATCATAACCAAGTTTAGCAAGATCAACTTACACACTGCATTTTAACTGAGTAAATTTATCAAAATTAACTGTGGTTAGGGTGTTAACTTCCTATTCAGGAGGTCCTGGGTTGGAATCTCAGCAGGAGCACAAGGTGTGTCCTATGACAAAGACAGTGATGCCACACATGCTTCAGTTTAATTCGAATGTCTGGGTCTGTTTTATATAGATAGATGAGGATGGCAATATGGAAGTATGTCACATTGACAAGTATGCTGTTGGCCGTAACATCAGTACAAAAGCTGTCGGTTCAGAGGAAAGACATGATCTCACATTGGATTATAAATACCCAGAGGGTAAATAAAGACAGATATGCTAAGGTTGCAAGTAGTATAAATAGTATTTCTCATGTGATTCTTTGAAGATTCTAATTGCCTATAGAATATATTGGTTTAAATTAGCAAAATAGTTGAAACATACAATGTCTAGCAGGATTTTGTTTGGTTAATTCACACTGTTTAATGCTTAAATCAGATGATTTTGATGTAGAGAGAGTCCAAATTTTGAAAAAGAAATATGTTGTTTTTACTTTATGTACATAAGCAGTAAAAGTAAAGCTCCGAGTAAGGTAACTGTTTAGTACAGTAATTTATAAGTTGGCTCTTTGACATAAAACCAAGACAGGGAATATTTAAGTATAGGTCACCAGGAAAATTTTGTTCTTTAGTTCAGCTGGGCACAAAGTGCTCATGGTGAGCTTCGGGGATATTTGAATATGAAAATCATATGTCGTGAACATTTTACTCCAGATGACATCTGTTCTGAAAGCACTTTGCTGAGGGTGTTGAAATATACTTGCATAGTCCTCTATCAGATTATTGAAAATTTAATTGATCTATGTATAATTTAGTTCCTGTGGCAATTAAAAGGAGAAACTTCAAAATGATTGGTGTTGCGAGTTACATTCTTTCTAAACATAAGAAGAGAGATGTACAAAGATTTCATCTTAACTCCAGTGTACCTACTCTGTACCTTTCTGTCATATATCCTATACTGTATGTAAGTTTTTTTATTATTGTTTGTTCCTATAGGAAGTTCAGATGAAAGAAGAGTTGTTGAATTTGTCAACAGGTTTAGTACAGAGAGAAAGAAGAACATATACAAAAAGGAACAGAAAAAGGAGGTAATTATTGTGCCTTGTCTCTTATTTACTTTCATTGAGTTTTTCTCTCGTCATTCAAAATGAAAAGCTCTTGTTATTTCATAGAAGTTTTCAGACTTGAGAATCTTCAGTTGGCTGTTTATGCTCATTGTTCATATACACTGGGTGATGATCTGTTGTGTGTCACTTGACCCTCTGTTGTTCCTAGGTTGTCCATTTTCACTTCAAACAAAGTCACTGACAGCATTTTATGGAAGTTCTTGATTAGGTATGGTTGTTCTTTCAAGGTTGTTTTAGAAATGAAAAGTGTTAAAAACCTCTCAGATTGAGGTTATTGTCTGGGTTTCCACCATGTATTGTTATTGTTTGTGCTTCAACAAGTAATTATACACCATTTATTAATATAAAACTTATTAATCAAAATATGAAGATGACCAACAGGTGCAGTTGAATCTAAACAAGCTAAGTAAGGCCATGATAGCCCTTTTTTCATTTTTCATGAAAAGTGAATTTGGATCTAAGTGTTGCTAGACAATTGCTGTTTCGTAAAGTTATGCAGATTTAGAGTTGAAACTTAACACATTTCTATGGGCTTTAACATAGTAAGAATATAAAGTCTTATAACACCTAGCACAAATTTTGGCAATTCTTTTTCCCCACTGTGGTCTTGGGCCAGTTGCAAGGTAAATCAGTTACTGGTATTATTCTAGGTGGATGAGATTGCTCAAAGGAGCAAGTCACATACATGTATTTCTGAATAGTTTTATCAAAATTACGTCTTGTTGATAGAATTTTGTAATTGTAATAAGTGCTTTAAATATTCTAGCAGGTTGGCATACTTACAGCTCCTGTTTTGTTTCAGCTTGACTATGATCTCATTGTACCAGCTACAGAGGTTGGGAAGGATTTGAGTGTTGGAGTGAAGGTGAAGAATATTAGCTCGGAGGACAGAAACTTGAGAGTCCGCCTCACACTTGCTGCCACCTTCTACACTGGTGTTGTGGGGAAGAAATGTAAAGGAGAAGTGTTTGAGGTTGCTGTAAAAGCTGGAGTAGGTAGGGATTTTAGATTACCTCAGCACAACAGGCTTGGCATGACCTGCTGTAAACATTCAATTTCTTTCACCAACTATCCAACTGTTTCACTCTTGAAAATTATCCAATATCATTACCAAATTACTATATTATCAAATCCGATACTTACATTACCTCTACTGTTTCAGAGAAGGAGGTCTTGATGTCAGTGACAGCTGAGGAGTATACAGAACATATGAACCCTGAATCCCTTTTCAACCTTACTGCTGCTTGCAGAGTTGTGGAAACAAACCGCATGTTTGCTACAAGTGAACCTTTTGCACTACAGAGGCCAAAACTTAAGTTTAAGGTATTGTTTGAAATATTTCAGTGTTCTAATTCTTTGCTGTTAGAGCTACATTACATGTAACAAAGGTTGACTAAGTTATCGCACTGTTAATGTTCAAATTTGATAAGTTACATTCTCCAACTGATAAACTGGTGCTTTGCAGAAATAAACACCAGAACTTTGAATTTTTTTTATGATTACACCGTCTCTGTTTACAATAGTGAACACAGTCTTTTGGACACAACTGTACAGTTTTGCATCAGAAGCTTTATTGCTTGACACAGTAAATACACAATGATGTGCATGAAGGGAAGAACGTGTCAAATTCACATATACTGACAGAGTTATGGCCCTTAGGTTTTTTGAGAATAGGCTATAAAGTACATAAAATATATGGATGGGGGCTAGTATTAGGTGGCAATGGTGACATTTCTAGTTTTATATAAGAAGAAAATTCAAACTTCTTATAATCCATTCTAATCACTTTGATACCTTGGAACAAAGAGGTAGGAGTAGTGCTAGGATATCTGATGTCAGATCAATTAATTAAAATCATAGATTAGAGTAAATGATTCAAATGATTGAAGAGAGTGAGCCAGATTGATATGATGGGAATTATTCAGAGATTTAGTTGCTGTACTTCAGGTACCAGAAAAGATCTGCTCTTTCACAGAAACTGAGGGTCAGCTTGTATTTAAGAACACAACTTCTCTCAAACTGCACAACTGTGTGTTCCATGTGGAAGGGTCTTATATAGTGAAAGCCAAAGCAATTTCATACAGGTTAGTATTTAAATGCCATTGTAACCACACTCTTTCTGGATTTCATCTTCATGCTCTGCAAAGTGGAAAGCATATTACAGTTGCTGCTTTGTCTGTCCGAACATTTAAATTTAATAAGTAGTTCTAGTACATGTATTTGTAATTTGACAAACTCTGCTACTTATGCACTAGCAGTCTGTATGATAATCTATTCTATATTATTCAGGGTAAATTTGGCCATTTTAATGAAACTACAAGTAGGATCTTTTTGAACCCATGCATTGAAAAGAATAGTACAAGGTTGTTTGTCTGCTATTTCATTGACAGGAAACAGTTGTGTGAACTTATACTTTTTACAGAAAGGAAAATACAATTCTGTGTAAAAGACAGTGATATAAATGCATGAATGATAATTATGATATTTACAAACGATACATGTTTCAATATGAACTAGTATTTCACAATCACTTTATGCATAAATCTATTTCAGTTCCTTACAATGGATAGAACTATTTTGACTAAATTCAAATGAATCACTCTATCATTCTAAAAGATCAGTACTAGTGCAGATTGTAAGTCACCTTTGACAAACTTGCCAGGTATTGAGAATTATTCCTATGTTTTAGGAAAGTAGTGCATCCTGATGACGAGATCTCTGTTAATATTGAGATGTTTCCACGGCGACTGAAAGAAAGTATCATCATGGCAACCTTCTCAGCAGATGAGATGACCGATGTAGAAGGGGAGACAAGTGTGTATGTTCTCAGTAAATCAGACTGGGAAGACTTTCAAAAGAAGACAGGTAATACAGTAATTCTCTTTGAAATTTAGCCCTTGGATCTGTTGCTGTGACCCTACATTTTCAAAATATGCATTTGAAGTGTTATCCCCCACCCCAAATGGAAGGCAGATATAATACTTGTCTCTTGCTGTCCAAAACAATTTGCTTCCACTTGGGTGAGTGATATATAGCACCATCATAGCCCTCTTGTTTAATTATCTCCCTTTGACAAAATTGGAGACCTTTCAATGAATGGATTACATAGGTGAGCATCTATCATTTTCAAAGATATCATAGTATTATGTCTGAAATTTTGTCATTTACTTCTGAGTAACAGTGACTCTTATTATTGAAAGAATGTTTGGGTCAGGTGTAACTTGACCTTGACCTGCCTTTCAAGCCATGTTCAGCAGTACTATTATCACTTGTAACCAGAAAAGGACAAATAACACACCTGTATATTTGTATTTTCAGATTCTGGAGATGATGAGGATGCTGAGTAAGGAGGAGCTGGTGGAGATTAGGGGTGTGGCTAAAGGAGAAGGGGTGTGGCTAATGGAGACGATTGATGTGTCACTGAATACAGATTATTTTGTTAGATATCCCAACACATTTAAATCAATACATTGACTTTGAATCAAAGAAGAAGAAAACAAAGTTTTTTATCTTAAAAAAGAATTTATCATTATAAATAATTCTTACTAAACTGGTAATAAGTGTTTATTTCTCGTATACCAATCATGGTTTTTGTATTAAATGGAGCTATGTAAGTAGTGTTGACTCTGTAACATTTTAGATGAATCATAAAGTTCCAAAAACCAAAGTTTTTCTGGTTGTCTTTTAGTGATGTTTTGATATGAAACATTTATATTTTTTATATTCGACTTGAGCAATAGATCTGTTTTTGTGCAAATTAAGAACTCGCTTGTTTGTGATTGTTGTGTTTGTGTTGCAGTATGTTAGGGTCATACTGGATAAATATTAGTGAAGTCTTCCTATTGTCAGTTTCATGTATTCAACTGAGTTGATGTTTTCTGTATGTTTCTATTAATGATACTTTTATAGATAGCCTAGTACTATCATAACATATATCTGAGAAATGGGGCTCTAGAAGTCATAAGCATAAAATGTTAGTTCATATATAGATTTTGACTAGTTAAGATTATTATATTTTCATGTTACTTTTGTAACTACATTGTAGATTGTCAAGGGCAAATTTTGTTTAGACCTGCCATATGTAAATACTCTAATTAACTGTGAACAGATTTTTTTAAATGCATAAGAAATCCATTTTACACATCAAGGGCTGTATTAAGTTTATGGAGATTTATTTCTTGAGATTAAATGTTGTTGAAATGTTGTTGTATTAAGATGTAGCATCTGATGCTGTTGTTTCAAAATGTACATGTATTTACGGGGAAAAGTTCAGCATAGGTTGAATCTTGTTAAGAGTTTATTATCCTAACTGTTAAAGTGATAATACCCTTTAATGTAACCATTGCAATTTAATGGAATACATTCACCAACGGTTTATTATCATTAAAAACAACTGTGACAGTTATAGCTAAATATATAACAATTTCATTCCTATTGAACATAGTTGAAAAATAAGTATTTTTTTACTGGTCCAGTGATAAAATGATTTTCCAACAATTTTGTATGATAAATTTTTGTGTGTATCCACTGAAGAAAGAAACGGTTGAGCATAACTTATTTTCTTTTAATTTTCTAAATATTTTTCATTTTTCAAGAACGTTTCTTGACCACAGTTTTTTTTGGTTATTTTGACAAGTATTATAGCTTTAACTTGTAGTGTATATTACTTCAGAATCTATACTTTAGATGGCAAAACTGGTGTATAAAGTGAATTCCTTGACAACCAAGCAAGGGAAATCACTCTTGTTTGTTCAGACTGGTAAAAAAGGGATGTGCTTCAGTTTTCCTCGTAGGTGTATTTGTACAAATCTATTTTGTTTCTAATGGGGGCATATCATTTTAGAATGTTAAAGATAAGCTCAACTTGTTTTGTTTTATTTGCCTATTTGCTATTACAGTGGAACTTCCGAAAACCGGACCTTCCGAATACCGGAAACTTCTGAAAAACGGACGATTTGTTAAGTCCCGAAATTTACTCCTCTATTTTCTATGTTAAACGTACCGAAACCGAACTTCCAAATTCGAATATCGGACGATATTTTCGTAAATTTTAACTTATCTCAGTACAAATTGTCTTCCAAAAACGGGCGCTTGAAACACTCGGATCATAAATTAATTGTCTCCGGCAAAATGATTGCCATTGTTCGGCCAATTAACGGTTATCGTTTATTTTGACACGTGTTAGAATCACAACCTGTCAATCAAAGGATTAAGAATGTAACATAAGACTGTAATTATTAGATAATGATATCGAATAAAGAAAGGATCGGCGGATTAGTGTTAGGTGAGTGAAAATTGAGAAAATTAATTTTGACGAAAATATGTATCATTTTGGAAAAAAAATGCCCGAGACAAGTCCGAAAAGTCGTAGAATTGTCCCTACAGGACAGAATTAAAATAATTTGTGAGTTTGAAGTGGTTCCAAAACCAACTCTTGAGGTGTGCGTTTTATTTTGAAATTTATTTAACATGATATTGAGCAAAACAAATTCTTGAAGTACAAATGTATCTTATTTTCCCCAAACACGTCGCAATTCGAACTTTGTTTGAGAACAGTGTCCTGTATATTCCATTTTGTGCTGCAATATGTTACACAAGGGTTACAATCAATACTATGCATTAAAACCTAAGGACTTTTCAAACAATATAGAATCTTTTGATTATCTCTCCCTTTATCAGTCCTAATTACCCTGCACTTCCAAATACCGGAAACTTCCGAAAACCGAACTTTTCTGCAGGTCCCGTCAGTGTTCGGTTTTCGGAAGTTCCACTGTATATAATCTTTTATGTGCTTATTTGTGCTATTTTTTTTTTTTATCTGTTAGAGTAGATGGAAAACAGAAGTGTGATGTGTCCGATTTGCATGTTTATTTTTAGTGAATCTTGCCAATAATTTAGGCCATTATACATGTAAAGGTAGCTGAGAACAATAGGACTGCTTCATAAGCTTGTTCTCTAGGTAAGATTTTGAGACGTTACCAGAGTTTTTGCCTATATAATTGCTTCTGTTGTATTCTGTACTTATTTTCCAGCTTTTCTAGCTTAGGAGGAACTGAACTAAAATCATAGACACAGTCATTTGAGACAGGGAACCAGTCATTTATACTTAATAGCCATAATAAACAATGTCAGCCATTACTATTGCACAATATATTAACTTGTCTGTAGTCACAGTGTAACATTTTCATTATTTTTATATTACATTTTATACTGTGAATGTTGCCGTTTCGACAAACCATTGTTTACACATGCTTTGTTTATTAAACAAAGAAAACATTGAAGTATGTATTTAGAGACAAGCTGGTTTAAACAGTTGTTTTGAAACCATTGTTTTTTAATTTTAAAAGAATATGCAAATTTTTTGTCTTAACCAGTATACTTAAAGGGTTGCACCCTTTAAACTGGGCGCAATTTTTGATAATTTAAAAACCTCTTAGAATTTTTTGTTTTTAACAGTGCTTTGAAAACCTTATCCCTAAATCCTTTTAGCCTTAATCGTGGTGTATACAGAAATGACAGTATCTACAGATTCATTCTAAATAATGTATTTATCACCATTACATTCAGGTAACTGTGTGCCTCTACAGAAATAGCTGAGGAGCAGTAGTTTGCTTATTGGTATCTGTCATGTAGAACCTACTTGTTGTAAGCTTATTGTTTCTGCATAAATTATTGATCTGTATTTTACAATGAATTCTATATAATACATGTTGATTTTTACACAGCAAAGCTATAGTTAATGTAGCCGTTCCTCAAACCAAGAGGCAGCATGTACATGTATATGGTATCAGGGAGGTCATGTAATTCCATAGATCTGTTTTGATTGGTCATTGTAATATTTCAACTTGCATTTACCTCTGAGCTTTACTATTTATAGTCCCAGAATTCTGTTAATGTAAATATGATTTCAGATATATCTACTCAGTGCATCCACATTAAAAATATATATATAAACCATCATATTCAATAGCCATCTTACATAGAGAGTGTGTAATGTAGATCCATTCCAGAATTAATTCTTCACACTTTTTTGCTTTTAATTGTTTTATCTATTGTACAGCATCCAGCATGGCCTAGATTTCGTGGGCATATGATGATGTTAGTACATATGCTTTTCACTTGACCAGGAAACAATTCTCGGGCGACTAGGGTGTTCCAGATTTTATTCTTGTATAATTAGAAAGTTTTCTATTTTGTTGAACAAGTGCTTATAAAAACACCACTATATACAGGAATTGCCGTTATTACACAATTTGTTTTGTCGCAGAATATTCCTGATGTCAAGAATTCACAAGCAGAAACTTTAGGGACATTAAAGTCCTAAGATCACTTTGAATTTACTGATACAGTAAAATTAATTTACTGATAAGAGCTACTTGTAATTGTGCTGCTAGGGCTTTAAGCGTTCCACCTGAATTACATATTTATAATTTCTTCTACATGTAATAACAAAAGTTCAATAATTGTAAACTCGCCCATTGTACAGTACGAAGATCAACTTTTGTATTCAACGAGGTGTTGTCCGGGGCCGGACATCTAGCGTCATTGATTATTGGCTAGCGTGGTACCGGAATAAGCAGTGTACTCCCAGAGCCTTCTGAAACACAAAATGTGTTTATTACGTCACCTACGTCGACCATCTTTTTTTTTTAAGATATTACTTGTTTAGTGTATGTTCACCACCAGTGTGTACAGAGAAGGCAATGTAATTTGTAGTGCATAGTACTGGTACCAGTTACTATATATCAGTAGTATGAGAAATGTTACATATCTTTAAAATGTGAGATTAAAGAGCTACTGTTTTCCCACTTTTTAATTCTAGGAACCAAATTAGTATGTGTAATTTCCAGAAATGAGACATAAATGTTCTATAGATTCTCGCTGGACTTGAAAAGTCATTTGAAGTCTACAAAGTTTTGTATACATGTATATGATGGATGCAAGTGTCAAAAAAGTTTGAAAAATACTCAAAATGGTGCAAAATAATAGTGATTAAATATCATTTCAGTTGAATAAAAGATGTTAACTGAATTTATATACTGTTGTAGATGTTAAGTCTTGTTTTGATTTGGATATTGTATTTACTGTAAAGTTATGAGTAGACAAGATATAGAAGTTTGTATTTGAATAGTTGTGAGTTTTCCATTATTTGTATTTCTTTACTCCAGTTGTTCCCTTTTGACCAAAGTACTCTCCACCAGGAAATGATGTGTTCAGGGAGGTTACATCAGGAATATTACCGGTTGTTAACTGATCTCAGAAATATATGTTATATGTTTGCTTGAGCCAAGGTGTATGAATTTCATATGATTTGAAGTCCAGATCCTGTATATATCTGCACACTCGAATCTCGATAAATACTGATCATTTATCTATCTCAGTTCAAGACAGATTTAGAAAATGTGGTTTTACATTGTGACCCACAGAACCATGTCACATATGATGTCTTGACACTGACTGCAGACACAGGGTGGTTGTTGCAAAGCTTGGCTCAGGTTTCTATCTCATAATGGTGTAACATCTTAATTTTAATAGTATTTATAAATATGTTACAGTTACACATATATGCTTAGATATTTATTTACACATGCCATTTTGTTACCAGCAACAAAGTGTCACTTAGTAAGAAAAATGATAAGCCAGACTAGAATTTGACCAACCAAATAGGTTCTTTCAGCAAGTATCTGTAATGGGTAACTTTATACATACATAACAAGCAGATTTAATTTCTGATTTTGTTTTCATTTTGTTCGTACGCTGTGATTTGTACAACAAGAGAGCAGGTTGTTGACCTTGCCGCCATAGTAACTTCTGTCTCACATTGTTCTAAACTATGCATGTTCATGTACTGACCACACAATAGACAGGTTTTAAAATTCTCTGGACAATTTTTTATTGAGACTTTTCTTCTGGCAAGGGTCTCTGTCACTTAGATATTGAATTTTACATTTTGTAGGTTTCTAACTTGTCTGCCAGCAGACGACACATGTATCTGTGGAATAGTTGTGTTTACTTTTATAGGAATTATTTGTACTCCCATTTTACAGGTAAAACAATCCATAGACTCATCGATTCTCATGTGATCTAATACTTGCATACAAAATTTGGTGAAGGATTATTGTTATGAACTCACATTATAGTGCAACACCTTCTTTAGTTTACACAAGATTTCATATATGTTAAGAATTTTGTATTTTATCTTGTAGACTTTCGTATATTTAGAATAAAAGCGTGTACCATAGCCTTTGTGTTTTCTCCAGCTCTAACAATGGTTAGTAAATATATAGAAGTCATTTTATCAATTCATACTGTATCACATTTTGTCTGATCACACTACATGGCCAGTTTTTATGCATACAAGGGGCGTTTGAAAAGTTTTGGGAAAACTGTTGTATCTGTCATTGTGAGCTTTTAGGATGGATGAATGTCCACAATTGCTTCAAACAACTTCTCATAAACCACTCCAACTAGGCCAGAAGCATTCTAGAGTTGAGATGTCTTAGATTTGTTCAAATGGTAATGGTTGACTGAACGATACTGTACGGCTGTCAGAACTGAACATAGAAGTCTTCGATAAAAATCATCAAAACAACACGGCCAAGATATTAGACTGGAGGTGACTGGATTTTGCATGGGTTTCTGTAGGAAAAACTTTAAAATCTCCTTTGCGGTCGCAAGGCCTCCTTTTAGTCAGCCCGGATAGCTCAATAGGTAGAGCACGAGACTTGTAATCTCGGGGTTGTGGGTTCGATTCCCAGGGCTGACCAACTAAAATTACTAACAGTCTTTCGGATGAGACTTTAAAACCGAGGTCCCATGTACGGGTGAAAACCTGGCATGATAAAGAACCAGGGGTGTCTCTGGAATTGGGACGCTTTCTATATCTTGCACTATCCCCCGAAAACCTAAAATAACTAAACTCTTCTGGGGGCGTTGGTCATATGGGAAACTGGTTGCAAGGATAAAGTCCTAATATACCATACCAAGGCCTCGAGCATGTAGCATTGCCTATTTGACATCGACAAAGATTGTTCAAATCATGACCCGTGTGATATACATAAGATCATAGATACGTATATGCAGTAAAAACTTTAAAAAGTATTCTTGTCTAAAACCACTAGGTGCAGAGCATAGATATTTGGAATGTAGTATTGTGTACTGGTCTTCTACTAAGATTGTTCAAATAATGAGCCCCGGGGTCACTCGATTTTACATAAGAAATATTAAAATGTCTCTAAAAATAAAAGGCGCAGAGTGTAGATATTTGGCCAGTAGCATCGTCTTCTGGACCTTTACCAAGAATTTTCAAATTGTCACCGGCAGGTTAAAATTGACTCCGCCCAGGGGTCACCAGTTTTACATTGGCTTATATAAGAAAATCTTATCTAAAATCACAAGGCCTAGACCTTAGATATTTTGCAGATAGCATGGCATACTGGTCTTCTACCAAGCATTTAAATATATAAAAAGATCTGCAATAATCTTGCCTAACTCCAAGGCCATTGCCCAGTGGTCATGTACAAACAGTGTCCGAGTTGTCCCTACCCTGGAGTCATTTGACCTACTGGCATAATTTTTTTCAAAGCTGCATCACTGAAATTTTAACTATACTAATAGTTTTCATGTGGGTCATCAAATTCTGAGGTTAAGATCTAGGTCGTCAGGTCAAATAAAAGAAAAAACCTTGTATATGCTATAGAGGTGACATTTACCCCCCAATCATCATGGAAATTGTTCAGAATGTTTTTTTTTCAATGATTTCTGGGCGAAGTTCGAATCTAGGTCACCGTTGTCATGGTAAGATCAATGGAAACATTGAAAAACTCTAGAGACGTATTTATTATCCACTCATCATCTGAAATTTAGTCAGAACGTTATTCTCAATAAGTTCTAGATCAAGTTTAAATCAACTAGGCCACACAGTCAAATCGAAGGAAAACATTGTTAACACTCCAGATGTCTCAGGTGAGCGATATAGGGCCATTTTGGCATTCTTGTTGAAGATACATCAAAGAACTTTGGACCATGTTTACCGTTTTGCGTGTAGATTTAAACTTTAAACATTGACTGACATAGACCTACTGACCTACTTTAATGTTTTTGAAGCTAAAGCAGTTGAATATGAACTCTGAAGAGTGTACATGCATATTTCAAAGTTGACCGTGATCTGCCGACCTACTTTCTGTAATTTAGGCCATATATACATACTGACCTACGTCCCTTTTTTTGAAGATACATGTACATCAATGAAATATCAAACATATCATATGATTTTGATTTTGAATGTAGATTTCAACTTTGACCTGCGGCCTAGTTTTTGTTTTTCAGGCTAGACAGATGAAATTATTTTAGTTTTGCAAACTAATTTCCAAAATTAGTGACTGACATTGTTTATGACCCTTTTGAACTTATTTCTTCTTTCGTGAACTGCATTGGCTTTTTAAATTTATTGAAGGGTTCGCAAACACTTTAACGTGATACTGGTTTATTTATTCTTGACTGCCGAAACAAGTTCTTAAAAAGCTAGTTTAATCGACCTCGAGAGAGGGTAAAATTTTAATAGATCTAGATTGTTTAGAACTGACACTAACATTCATTTAGAAAAAATATCTTACCTTCAGTTCAAGTGTAGCAAAACTGGGCTTTTTGAGCCAATGTTTACTTGAATATAATTAGTATCAACCGTATTTCGGTCATTCAGTTATATTGGATAGAAAGTCAGTCTTTTAAGTCAATACCATACCGTTAATTCTCATGACCCTGACTTTTATTTTGGCAAAACAATGTTAAGTTTTCGCGCGCAAGTTGGTATCTCCTAAAGTAGATCTACATCTAGCATTTTGGATTTTATAATAATAATAATAATAATAATAATGTCTTTATTTAAAAGAAGGTTTACACATAAAGCAAGTTCAAAACATACAAAACTTATTTACAATGTGGCCTTCTATAAAAAGAAACAAAAAAGGCAAAGAAAAACGGTAAATGAAACAACAATCTATACAAATTATGCTAATATACATTCGATCCCGACAAACACTCGTCATTACCTCAATAAGTGAAATTATAATTATCAATTTTACAGAACACATAATTTATCTAAATTTATCTAAAACGTAGCGCATGTGGAATTTATATTCTTGAAATGGTAGATAATTGCTGCTGTTTTTGAAAAAGGAAGTTCTTGTATTTGTATTTGAAAGATGATATTGAAGAGATATTTCTGATTTCAAGAGGTATTTTATTCCAAATATCAATACTGGTGTAACTGAATGAATTTTTCATATAATTTGTTCTAGGTTTGTGATGTCTTAAGTCATTTCTTTCCGATGAACGGAGTCTATAATGTGTATTTTTCGAAAATGTTAATAACTGAGTCAGATATTCCGGTACTAGCTGGTGTTGGCATTTAAATATAAGTAAACCTGTATGGTAGGCACATCTATTTTCGAATTTTAACCATTTAAGTTTATTAAACATATCTGAAGAACTAGTTTTTAATGGTTTATTTAATATAATTCTGGCAGCCCTTTTTTGAATTTTATTTATTTTATTTAGATCTGATTTTGGGCTCATTGTATTGCCCCAGACAGTACAACAGTAGTCGAAACATGGTACCAAATATGCATTATAAAATGTATTTTTCATTTCATCTGACAAGTAATAGATAATACGTTTTAACAGAGCTATTTTGGAGTTTAATTTAATTTTTGACTTCACACAGGTCCTTGGGGTCACAAAACAAGGTCATACCATATTACTCGCGGTTGGGATTATGCATTTTCGGCTTTGTTTAAGAAGCAAGCTAACAAAATCTATGATCTTATTTTCCCTAGATTTTTATTTTTCATATTTTACCACTTCAGAAGATCTGTATACCCGGTAGACTGAAAAAAGTTTTTACTTGAATTAAACACATTTTGAATACTCAGCATATTACCAGCTAAGATTCTGCATCATGTACTTTCTTTAAATTGGTCAGCTACATGGCTAAAATACGATCTCTGTACCTTATTCTTCTACATTACTACATGATTAAGTCCCTTGGTGTGTTTAATGCCTAATATTTATAAAGTGTTCAGAAACATCCGACATCAATTTTCGGAAGGAGGGTACTGTATTTGTGAACAAATGCGCCATTCATCTTCTTTTAACATGATATTTATTAATGTATTATACTAACGTCAATAAATATGATTGTTTTAAAACTGTCTTCATGTTAAATAGTATTATTGTATATATACAAAACAACACTCTTAACGCACCATATGTTCTTTTCCTTCTTTGTTTGATGATCAACCCTTCCAATTACTGCCAGCTTATGCACGAAAGCTATCATGTCTTACATTCATGAAGACACTGGGTGAATATTTCCTCTACATGAATTTCAAACTGATCGAGTGATACAAATTTAATACAGAAGGGAAATTTAAAAGTCGGTTTCCTAAGGAAGAGCTTCAAGACAATGACCCATGTTTAAGTGTACGGAGGTTTAAATGTTAAATTGAATTTCTCTACCATATGTTTTGTATTACACGATCATATTGAAATTCATGTAATGGAATTATTTACTCACTGTCTTCATAGAGGCAAGACAATATAGGGCCTATGCCGTGCACAGATAGCTGAAAATAAGCTGGCAGATATTGGAATGGTTGATAATTTAAATACAGAATGAAAGGGTAGATCTAAGTTGTGCAGTACTGTAGAAGTTAGGATTTCTTTAATCATGTTAGGCAATTTTATCCCCAATATCTATTAAATTACAATAATCAATACTGTATAGCTCTACTGCTTTTTATTTCTTTTTAAATTCCTGTTTATGTCAGTATATAAAAAGAACTAATATATCTACAATAAGTGAATTACTTATTTAAGCATTCGTTGGTTTAAGATTGTCGTCACAAAGTTTAGAAAAATATGCCTACCCTGCATTGTGTTCAGAATCTCCCGATATGTTCACAAACTGCCTCCACATACTCTACATACAATTTACAAGGTATATTACTTTAACGTGAAGAATTATTAAGAATTAGATCTCTTAAGTTTTTCAAGATTCTGTTTGTTTTGCATGAATGTGAATTGCCATGTTTTCTTTGTTGACATTTCATGAAGGCCGCATAGTATATAAGTTGTTGTATTAATTTGTTACCTTCGGAAAATAAAGATTAAAGCAATCATTAGAGCTATTATTATTATTATTATTATTATTATTAAACGGTTCAGTTTATCCCGCACGGTCAAAAAGACTATAAGATGAAAATTGATGTTTTGGTGAAAGATTGTCGCTTTTAACGAACCCGCTCAAGTCGAGTATAACTGTCCAACGGATAGATATAGCTCTGGTTCCACATCATAGATCTAGATCTAGCTAGATATTTGAAGAACTTTTTTCAGTCTACCGGGTAGATCTTGATCTAGATCTACCTCGATCATGAAAATAAAAGTCCGAAGAAAAGGTTAGCTTGGTTTTTAAGTGAAGATGAAACGACAAAACAAAGCCGGAAATGGCGTAATCCCAACCGCGAGCTCTTATGATCACGTACGAAACGCTTTTTGTGACGTCATCACGTCATTTCTATGACGTAATGTCTGTAACTACGTGGTTACTGGACATCGGCACGTTTGCGGAGGTGTGGTGAGTTTCATATTGCTTTATATCGTTCTAGAAATGCATAGATTTATACTGTAAGATGTTATCTATCCGAGTTAGATCTACAGTAGCTTACCTAAATAAAAAATCTAGAGTGGTGGAACCTATGCTGGAGGTATCCCTATGCTGGTGGTATCTCTGAAAAACGGCTATTTACAGAAAAACAGATGAAGAAAATTTTTTTAGGGTACATTCAGCATTGACAGTCGATGAAATGCTTTTAAAGGAAACGTAGTGATAGCCGCGCGTGCAGCTCTGTGATGTCACAGCAGCCATCAATTGTACTCGATCCATTTCGCTAGAAAAATTCTTAAATATAGACATCAAAATCACCCCAGTTAAAGTTAGCATTTTTGATAAAACTTATTTATTTTGTATAAAAATATATATTCTACAGAAACTGTTATCTCTTGTTAGTTAATATTTAGGCTCTAAAACTGTTTCCCACCCGTTGGTTGTCAAATATCACATACCGCCAGCATTGGTTCCAGGGGCGGATCCAGGATTTGGTCTTAGGGGGGGCGTAACTTTTTTTGCCATTTGTTGGTTCTGCTCAAGCCGTATAAGACGGCAATTATGACTGTGTTTTATTCTTTGTTTTTAAGTAATTGAACACTAAATAGCGGTGGAGCAAGTGAGTGTATAGTTAACATGTATAATTGAATGGCAATGAACAATGTGAGGGCCATAGGCAGAGGTTAAAAAATAGGGAGGCACTTTCTAGGGGGTTCGGGGGCATGCTCCCCCGAAAAAATTTTTTTTCGAGGGTGCCATTTCGTGCATTTTCCTGCATTTCAAATGTGTTTTTGATACTTTTAAGATACCGATTTCGGAAACAGAAAATATAAATTTATACTCAGATATTTATGTAAGGTTGGGGAATTTTAGGGGGGGGGAGGGGGCGCGCCCCCCCCTGGATCCGCTAGTGGGTTCACTTCGTGGTGAAATTTCAAGTTTTGACATGTGTCGTGTCAATAGCTCCCAGAACGACATAGTCACGTCGTGATGACGCACATCAACATCTTGTTTCGATTTAGCAGGGATAACATTATGTTTTCGCTGAGGCAAATCAAAATGGTTAGGATTTCCTACTTTTTGAACAGCTGATATACATTCAAAATACCTCTAGCATAGGTTCCCCCACTCTAGATTCTATTTCCTGCAAGTGAAACACGCATTCATCAACCTGCTCGTCACAGTATAACCCCGAAAACTTCTGGAACTAGCTCTAGATCTCTAAAGCTTTTTAAAAACATTTCCTTCAGCAGTTATGGCATAGATTCTGGATACTTTTGTTGATCTTATCTAAAAACGACAACATACAATTAAAGACGAACCTATTATCGGGGTCCAGTACTCTATGGCTTGATTTCAGTCATGTGGTCGGTCCACAGGTCCCGTCGTCCATTACGCCTATGTTTCTGGTCATGTCAGTTTATGACATGTCTTTAGTTTCTACATATTTTCTTCCAGATACTCCGAGGGAGGATATGCTGTCCATCCAGAGAATGATGTAATAATGTAAGTAAGTTTGGTAGATTTGAATCTAGCCATGTATCAAGCTTCTCACTACGAACATCTTTAATTTATCATCGAGCTCGGCTATGTGGAACCAACCTCTCAATGATTAGTGTGTTTTCATTCCTCGCCGTCGAGACATCACTCATGATCAGAAAATGTTTAAAGATAGAAGAAGACTGCAACATTCATTATTGGTACCCATGTACTGCTAGGTGAACCCCGGCATTCATGACATCATTGTGTCTTACCCTAGGTTCATTACTGGTACCAGTGTACCGCTTGTACTAGATCTATACTTTTCTTCAAATTATATCTTTCTAAGAGACAGCAACTAATTAAATGTTGAAATGATAGTTTATGTCCTATATTAATCTCTATGTTACTTCAGGGGTGCCTCAAGGTTCGGTACTTGGTTCTCTATTATTCCTTCTTTACATCAATGACTTAGCTTTGATCATCTCGGAGATTAAAGCAGATCTATACGCAGAAGACTCAACATTACATATTAAAAGCGGTTATGCAAGAAAACGTTGATTCTTTACAAAGCTGGTGTTTGAAAAATAACATAGCACTTATTGCCACTTAATCAAGTTAAAACTAAATGTATGATTATTTCTTCCTGTTCCAAACAAAAGTTGCTAAAATATGAAGACCCTAATTTACATCTTACAATTGAAAATATACCTATTGAAAATGTCACTGTACAAAAATCCTCGGTGTTTATGTTGACAACAGACTGTCATGGAAACAATAAGTGAATAAAGTGATCGCTAAAAAAATCCAAACTTGCCCTACTTGCCCTTAGAACTATTATCTTTCTGATGAAATGAAATTTATGTTCTACCAATCAATGGCAATCATACATTTTACCTATAGATCATGGATTACTATGCTGTTGTGTTGATAACAGATCCATTACCACAAATAGATTAAGTAAATTACAGGAAAGAATAAAACGCGTTATATTAAGGCTATTTTTTCTGAGTGTCTGTCAGTTATAAGTGGTAGACATACATAAACCATAATTCATAAGAAATATACTTTATAATTTGTATGGAAAAGTAGAGCACGAGACATAAAATAAACAGAAACATGTTGGTATCGATGTAATATCACCATAATTTCACCCGTGAACACGAAAAGTAGTAATTTTCAATTTGAAAATATCACTTTTGGTCCCCAATCGGTGAAATTATTTAGAGGAGATTTGTTTGTTTCTGTGAAATATCAATTTTATTTCACAAGTGAACACCTAAAACTGGTATTTTTATATATACGAGTGGCGTAGCCTCGAGTGAAAATGTCAGTGTTTTTGGTGTTCACGAGTGAAATGAAATTGATATTTCACTGAAACAAACTAATTATCTTTTTAACCAGGTTTTCCGAAGGAAAAATCCTGGTTATTAGATTGAGGTATGTCGGCGGGCGGGCGGCGGGCGTAAACAATTTCTTCTGTGCGCAACTCCTCCTACATTTCTCAACGGATTTCAACCAAACTTTCACAGAAGTATTGTCATGAAGTGCCCACATATTGTCGGGGTTTTGTGATTTGGTCATTTTTGACAGAATTATGGCCCTTTGTTTTTTTTCACATATGTAATTCTTCTGTGCGCAACTCCTTCTACATTTCTCAAGGGATTTCAACCAAACTTTCACAGAATTATTGTCACCAAGTGCCCTGGCGCATATTGTCGGGGTTTTGTGATTTGATCATTTTTGACAGAATTATGGGCCTTTGTTTTTTTCCACATAATGTAATATATATAGAGAAATACTCTTCTGTGTGCAACTCCTACATTTCTCAAGGGATTTCAACCAAACTTTCACAGAACTATAATTGTGAACTAAAGAATTTTGAATGTATAATGTTCTGCCCCTGGTCGTCCGTCCGTCCATCCGTTAGCAATTTTGTGTCTCCTTATTTAAGTATATATAAAAGGGAGAATGCGCTGTTATTATAAAAGGGAGAATACTCTGTTATTACTGTCTATTTTTAGAATAGATTACCAGTCCTGTATACTTTGGAGTATTCTGTTACAGTAAGATGACAAAATTTCTCATGAGACCAGCGGTTCAAAGCCCACACAGAGCATTTTTTTTTTTTTTTTTTTTTAATAATTTTTGCCTGAATTATGGCCCTTTGCTTTTTTCCCACATATGTTATACATGTATATAGAAGAATACTGTCACGTGCCCACTTCCTCCTACATTTCTCAAGATATTTAAACCAAACTCTCACAGAACTGTTGTCATCAAGTGCCCTCGTGCATATTGTCTGGGTTTTGTGTTTGGATCAATTTTGCCTGAATTATGGCCCTTTGCTTTTTTTTACACATGTAATATATAGAAGAAGGCCTTTGTTTCTTTTTCACATTATGTATATCTACTGACTTTAAAAACACATTTGCGCTCGGCCAGCAGACTGGAAAATGAAAACCTGGTTTTGTGACAATTTCCTGTCACTTGTTATTTTTTGTTTTCTTGACAAAATAATCAGAAAAATTTGGAATAATAGTATTTTCATTCCCCATGGAGAACCCCATGATAATAAGAACCGCATTACTTCCATCATCACAGATAGAGCAACAAGAGAAGACTTTTAGTTCTGAAGTTTATTTCAGATAAAATTATTTAAAAATTCATACGTATTTATCTCTATCATCCAATGAAACTGAAACATCAATTTATTAGATATCAATTGAAACAATTCAACAAGTCTGCACTTCGTCACACGATGAATCGCGGAGTAATATTAAATCAGCAAAAACAGTGAAAATAAAAATAGTAATCCACTAGCTGTTTCAAAACTGTGGATTATCACTTTTATTTTACTGAGAATATGATATTACTCCGAAACCAACACAATTGACCATGAGATCAGTTTTAAAATGTATGTAGACAAAGACATTGGTAAAAATTAAGAAAAAAAACATAGAGAGTGGGTTCAACGAAGGGGATGGGTGTCAAAGGTATGTTCCTTCCACCTGTGCATACGTACATGTATGTCTGACATTGTCACGTTGGTGTTATAGGGCGACAAGATCGGATCTTCAAGAAGAACTAAGGAAAAAACAGTTGCAAGCACGTGTTCAGCACGAGAGGGGGTGTTCCAAGCAAGAAAGGGAGCTAAAATATGAATCTGAACGACTGTAAGTGTTTTCATCTAACACGGGTAATCACATTAAGACTTAACATTTAAATACGTGTAGACGAAGCCGTCTCGATTCAATATCTAATTAGTGATCAAGGATTGAAAAAGTTTATTAGTGTTCGTGTAAGCGTGTTCTAAATTCTGTAAAAGTGTCATCACTAAATAACATATACAGATTCACATGTTTTAAAAAATTTCAAATTTTCGCTACGCAATGCGTCCAGGGAATAGGTCTATCTTTATTTGTCGGCACAACTTCGCCATCGTAAGTGAAAAGATTGATAAAGACAAAACCAAAGAGAGTAAATGCATATATAGGATGGGGCGGATACGTACACCATTGATTACCGTCACAAACAGCTTAATTTGCTAAACTGAAATTCATTTTGCAGCTGGAGAAACTACAAGTTACCATTGTTTTATTGCAATTTTCAGAACTATACTTGGCGGCCAGTTGGAATTGATGAAAAAAGTCCGGATATTTTCCGGGCAACACTCGTATCACATTTACCCCCGGTATATAGCGCACAGCAAAGTATACGAACGGTTATGAAATCATGTATTTTTTTGCAGTTCAAATGCGCAAGAAAAGTTACGTAAACAGCAGCAGCGCCTCGAACAAGAAAAGCGCCACTATAAAGGAAATTCGTTCCTTACTAAGGTATGATTATCATAAAGAATGTCTTTTAGGAAGTAGGGCTTTACGTATGTATGTCACCACCGGTTGTGCAGCCGCTCAAAGGCACCAACTACATGTGTTTCAAGTAGTTTTCTGGTTAAAACTATTTCCACTTTATTGTTCGCATATACAACTATTTAATACATGTATCTAATTTCACTTTCATGACATGCAAACGTTTCGTTCTAAGTTGTGATATATGGCTACTGACTGATTAATAAAGACCCCGCTTTAGTATTTGCAGTAATACATTTTGCACGTCTGCTGTATCTTCCTTCTTTAAATTTGCGATTTTGGTGATGTTCAGTTACATTGTAATTCTATTGTCTAACTATCCAAATCAGTTTAGGCAACTTGATTGCAAATTTCTACATTACACGACTATTACCACTTCCGCTATATGATATATATACCTGTTTGACTTCCAGGATAGGCGGCTGTCTCCGTCAGATGACAAGCTTCCACAACTGGCGACGGACAGCCAATCAAAAAGGTAAGTTTACATTTGTTATAATTTATCTACGGTAGTTTTTAATCTGTCCGTATGCTTCACACATATTTTTATACATTTCTAAGGCAGCAATTGGTTGTGTGGTAAAAGAATGCAGGTTATTTACAAGCACTGGGTTGAACCACTTTTGCAGCATATGATGGCAACAAGAATAGAGCTCTTAGTATGCTCATGTAATTTATATAATTTACATAATGTTTTGAACTCTCGATCGACGGATTTGCCGTCCTTGAAGGAGGATGTAGAGCTTGTGAGCGTTTCAGCGTCATGCATATACTAAATGTAACTTAACACTTCCAGCGCCCCTTCACCCGATTACTCAGAAGTAAAGTCAAAATTGTTTGAATATAAAAAATATACGCCGCGGAGTAGACGTCAGTTAATGCAAAGCACGGAGGGAAGTCCGGCAATATCTCCAGTAGCACCTCGTGTCCCTGCTCCCGATAAAACAGATGTAAAGTCAAAACTGTTTGAACATAAAGAATCTTCGCCGCGAAGTAGACTTCAGTTAATGCAAAGCACGGAAGGAAGTCCGGCGATATCTGCAGCACCACCTCGTGTCCATATTCCAAAGCCCTCACACGCTTTTGAGGCAAGCAAGGCCAGCTACACTGAATTTGTAAAGAACACTGCAAGACTTCCGCATGGCAAGCAAGCAAGTGCTGAAAATGTTGCAAAAACTTCTTTACCGGGTAAAGGTAATCGCTTTCGTGTCTTTAAATCTACGTCATTACATGATGTCAAAGACGTGTAAACCACTTGTTATTTCAACTTTAAAATTTGAAAGGTACAACTCACATTATAGCACCAATTTTCAAGCAAAAAGCAGATTCATTTTCTGCAACTTCCCAACCACAATCAATCTATAAGAAAAGGAATTGTCAAATTCCCGCCCGAGTACACTTTAAGACTTTACACGAAACATAATCAGTGACTTAGGTGTTTACAGTAATGATTTTGAACCAGGAATTATGAAATTCAATGTGTTATAAGTTCAGCTTGTGAAAATGAACATATTTTGCTTGTAGACATATCTTAAAGCCATTTTGAGTTTTGTTTATTAGCAACACAACCCTGTACCGACGCTCTTGTATCTTATGTTTTGTAACGTTTGCTGTTCCAGGACTGGAAAAGACGCCATCCTCGGGACAAAATATGCACCCCGAAAATAAAGGTATATCTTTATTTACAGTCGATGGTTCAATGCTTTAGTGTTTTTCTTTGAACTCATTTTACTAGCTTTTTGTTCTTGAGCTCACTTAACTTCACTGTGTTCTTAAGGTGGAAAGCTCAAACACAGTCTTAATGTTGTTAACTTTAGACACCAATTACTTCAAAATACTCTCCTTTCCAAGTGTAATTCTAACTGTGATCGTTTTTTCTTCCCTGAATGTATTTGTATGCCGTCTGCTGCTATTTTAGTATCATTCAAAGACGAAATGATTACCATTGAGGTGCCATCTCCTAGTCCCCGCGTGAGAAGAGGTTCTCTGCAGTCTTCAAGAGGCGAATCACTGTTGTCACCGTATCCACAAAGTAGACGGGCCTCTCTTCCGGCATCTACTTTTCAGTCCCCCGATCTTCCTACACAGCCTTCACAACGCAGACGTCATTCTCTACCAGCGAAACCGAGCTCATGGCCAAAGATTCGGAACGTCTTCGTACCTGATCACTCAAACGCCAACGAGCGCCGGCTGGCTAAATTGTATAATAAAGCTATAGAAACCGTTCAACTGGCAGACGAGGCCCTTCTGACAATAGATAGATCCTTTCAACAAAGACTGAGAGTATGTTGATAAATCCTACTTTCCGTGTTCGGACGATCCTTTACATTTTTGTCACAATTTTCTTGACACTGAGACACGTCCTTTTTCATTGAATTTTAAGAATGAATGTTCCTGGACGGAAGAAACAGAGCCTGTATTCCTTGTTTATGTATTGAAAAAGGAACACATTAGTTTTTGTATAGGGTTAGTGTAAAAGTAAGTTAATGTAGAACACGTCACTCACTGATTTTGCCATGCTGCTCACTTATTTTACAGTTTTATCTAAGTACACGGCATATAGAAAATCCGATGCATAAGGAACACTAGCGTCTCGGAAAACTGTTACACACATTAATGTATATCAAATTATAGATTTGTTAATTTCTTCTTCGTAAAAATAACAGTTGTTCACAATTACAATGTCCATTAAAAATAAAACGCATAATCGTATCAACCATTTTGCAGATGCGTCGGCGGTCTGGAGCAGGTTCGTCGTCATCGGGTGGATTTGACCTCGCAACTCTAAAAGAATTAGAGTCAATTCTTAGCGACGCAAGAGTATATTCCAATAGGTAACTGTCAACAAAATAGAAAAAATGAAATCTTGCTTTCAGACAATTTTAAGCAAAACATAGTAAATTACATTAAACTGCAAGATGAAGAGAAACTCATCATTGCAGCTGGGTCAGTGGCGACTAAACTTTTCATATCTTTATGTCGTAAATTTCTATTTGCTTACATTTTTATAGCGTAGTTGATTACATTCACCTTGAAAAAAGTTAAGCACCCCCTGGAAGTTATATATTGACTTTTAAAAATTGTAATATGTGTATGTAATCGCCTTAAAATAAACGTCGGAAAAAAATCATTTCAGCAACCCTCTACACGAATAGCAAACAGTTTTGCACTGCGGGTATAAGCAGATGGTCTTTAAAAAGATCCGCTTTTCATCTGGAGGCAGGATCAGGATCAGGGTGGTCACAGAGGCACGGTGATGGTTTACTGTGCTACTCAACGTATGAAGTACGGATGACATCTGAAGACTTGAAATTGCATTTTTTTTTCTAATTCGTCACCTTTAATCTTCCTATGACTTCTATAGTTCCATACTTAAATGTGTTTTGCTTTCAGATAAAACAGCATCCGTTTAATGTTCAACAATATCACCCGAAGAACCCAGCATAATATTACAGTTTTGCCGTTTTCTGTTTGCCAAAGGGTTTCTTGTTACAGATTACATTCTTCTTCCCTAGCTGAATTTGATGGTATTTTCATGATAAAGCTTCGTTAGATAAGTCGCTCTTAAATTTCAGGGGTGCTTAACTTTTTTCTTTTTCTTTGTGATTTTAAACCTTGAACGTGTGTAATGATATTATATAGGAAGCCATCTAAGGAGGACTATAGCCGATTGGATGTGAGTACACAACGGGCTCAGAGAAAGCGCATAGAGCACCTTGAACAAATTCTAAAGAAGCTGAATCCGAGCTTTGATACCGGTGTCGATATAGACCCTGTTAAGGTATTTTAATGCAGCTTCCAATGTCGTAATTTTTTTTATAGGATATAGTCTATTTTCAGTTTCATTGAAATCAGATCAACTTAAGCCTCGATACTCTTCGCACATTAGCCTCGTGTGTACGTGTTTTGGGGATTTAAACATGATCTATAATTCAGTCTGTGGCAAGAATGAAGTTCTACTTTAATAGCTATTAAACTTTTGATTGTTTTCAGCAAAACCACAGAAACACCACCCAGGTCTTTTTAAGTTTCTACATACCTTTGTAAACTATTTTACTACTGTTCCTTGCATTTTGAGAAAACATTGCTGGTCAATCATCATGTTTTATGACATATTTAAGTAATGTGTTGACTTTAAAAAAAATGACACCTCTTTTTCTTTTCTTTTTTTCGCCGTATAAGAAGGGCATATCACTCGGTAACTGTGTAACACTTGTTGAAACAGAAATACATATATTACCATCCGTTTTTAACAAGTTGTGTTCGTATTTTAGGTATTACAATGCAGCTATCTTCGGTTATCTAAGTCGAATGTTGAGACGTTAGAAAATATGATCAGAGAAGACGGCAAAGATCCCGGCATACATATCCACAGTGATGTGACAGACCTTGACATTTGGAAAGGACTTAAGGAAGAACGCACAGATCTTAAAAAACCAGAAGTTGATCAAGAAAAACGCCCGCACCAAGAGAAGAAATCGCTTCACCTTTGAAATTGATATTTGAGAAGCATTTTGCAAAATTAAATACGTTCTTAAAGACAGTCAAATACTCGCTTGTATACTAGATATGTAAATGCTATTTAGCGTTTGTTTCGTAATGCTGAGGCAGGTTGATGCCATGGTTATCGTGTATATACCATGTTCTATATGAAACACGATTAATTTCTGTCAACGTGTATCGGATGATATTTATAGCTTTTGCTTTGTAGATGACATGTTGGTATAAAGTTTGATCAAATTGACCGTATCACATTCGGGCATTGCTGTTTGCTCCGTATGGAGTTTCATCAAGTCATGCATAGTAGTTGCAAAATATCATGTAAATATTCTTTTTGACTAAAAAGCGGGATTTTAGCTAAGACCACTGCATAAGTGCAGGTACATATTACATACGTAATACGTATCGCTCACGTAATGGTTTGCCATAGCATGACGAATCTAGTGGTACAAAGAAATTTTAAAGCAAATACAGGAATGGATCTACATGTAATTAGAAGTATATTTATAATGGTTTGTTTTATCGGGGTTATACTAATATAGGCACATTTCCACAACAACGTGAAGTTAGCTCTTTGTGCCGTAGAAATACGCGCTAATCCGGGTTCTGTGGCCTGCAAAGCAACATCTAGGTAACTCTGTGACACATATGTAACAAAACTGTTAGAAAATGATTTATTTCAAATCACTAGTTAAATACTTTACTAGTAGACAACAACGGAATATAGTGAGGATATTGTCAACCCATTGAAGAACTAGAGGTTTGAAAATATCCCTTGACAACTAACAGGCCTTTGCTAATTGTTTAAATAAGGAAGAAATATTTTATACATGTAGATAGAAAGACAAGCAAATTGCAAGTAATAAGAAACAAACTACACATTGTTGGTCGATAAACAAAGCGGTGTAGTAATAGATTTTATATTTTTGTTGACTATTTTCAAATGATGGGGGTAAATTATTATATTGATAAATGTAACAAACTACACATTGTTTGGGGGGGGGGGGGGATATAGTAGTTCATCCATAATAAAAATTCATTTAGCTAGAAGGTTCATTTTTGATAAACCAATATCTCTTCACCCACCCCCACTTTCATTTTTCGCTTACTGGCTCCTGCAATATTAACGTAGGTGATTAATTTTACACCATGTACAACGTCAAAATAACATAATATGTATCCTGTTAACTTTGTTTGAGAGGGAGCTACTAGAGTCGTCTGGCTGTCCGTCCGTCTTTTTCTCGCTATTTCTCAGCAAGCAGTGGGTGGGAATCAATATAACTTCATAGGAGTGATCGAAACCAAGCTTAGTTGTCCACATTGTCGGTATGTTGCGCTCGGACATTTCCTATTGAGTTACAAACCTTTGATGTTTTTCAACAAATTCTTAGCAACCAATGAAACTTCACAGGAGTGATCGGTACAAAGCCTTTTTGTGCCGATCTTCGGCATCTTTTGCTAAGATAATTTGTTATTGAGTTTCAGCCGTTTGATTTGTTCATAGGTATACATTGTATAGTGTACAGGGAGATTTAAAAAAAAATGTATTTGTGTATCTGTTTTAGGATTTTAAACAATTGAGTTCACCTCCCAACTAGGGCCTGATTTCCGAGGGAGGGGATATTTTATTATTCATGTTTAAGTCATAAAAAACTTAATTGTTGAGAGACGAATAAAATCAGTACTACTAGTTTAAGAGATGAAGCAATGAAACCCCTTAAATGCCTCATTTGTGTACAGATCCAGCTTCTAAATGTTAGAATCATTCAGATTAGAAACGACACACATTTAATATGAAAACCACCCCGCCAATGAAAATTCACGCTAACAGTAACAGATACAGAGCTTAAACATGTTTTCTTTTAATACATTTTAATTCAATTCACTTTGTATTTCAAAACAAAATATTTTCAGCTTATCAAATGATTCAACATGACATTAATGAAATGTTTGCCATGGCAACAAGTGTATATAAATTGTAAAAAATGTGATTAAATAGGAAAATGGTGTCAAATGTTTACTGAATCCAAAACTTATTCGGCAAAGTATACTAAAAATACTAATTAGGATATAAGAAGAGTTGTACTACATATAACAAAGAAAGTGCAGCATATAAAATAACTTGTACCAAACATAATGAACTATCTACCACATATAATCAAAATCTACTGCATATAATAAAAGACCTACTGCATATAATGAAATATGTACTGCATATAAGCAAACAAGTCATGATAAGGCGGTCATGGCGTTCCATAGTATCTTCAAGTTTTTGCACTGCATATTATTGAATAACCACAATATAAAACGGAAAAGGCACTGTATATCATGAATAATGTACCATGTCATATTAAATGTGTACCTCGTATACATGAAAATGGACTGCGTATATAATAATACAATACAACATTATAAGACAGTAAAGGCGTTCCATATATTCACTTTCAAGTAGGACTGGGACATAAGCTCCGCACTAAATCACTATATTTAGATCGGTATGAAGTAATGATATATTAATTTTATGTATCCGTACTATACAAGGCTTTGAAATGATTATAAAGAAGCTAAGTCGGCCCGGATAGCTCAATAGGTAGAGCACGAGACTTGTAATCTCGGGGTTGTGGGTTCGATTCCCAGGGCTGACCAAATTACTAACAGTCTTTCGGATGAGACTTAAACCGAGGTCCCATGTATGGGTGAAAACCTGGCATGATAAAGAACCAGGGGTGTCTCTGGAATTGGGACGCTTTCTGTATCTTGCACTATCCCCCGAAAAACTAAAACAACTAAACTCTTCTGGGGGCGTTGGTCATATGGGAAACCGGTACCAATGATAAAACCCTAATATACCATATAAAGAAGCTAAATTCGAATAGCCTCAATAATCATTGAACCATGATGCAATTTTACAATTACACCACTGTTGGCCTTGGAAAAAACTGTTACGAGTTGCACACATTTAAGATAAGCAAAGATGAATAGGTTAATTCCTTTCTTCGTTCCTTTCCATTTTTTTCTTTTAATAAAATTCAATTTAAAACAAATTATGATTTTGTTACATGTATTGTGTAACATGAAAGGATTTGTTAATTTTAAAAGTAGATTTTATGTAAATATATCCGGTATAGTTATGCTGTATGTGATCGTCTTTCAAGAAAAGATCAAGGGGAAACGACGAAAAGTACTTGATCTGACATAACACGTTTTGCTTTTATTCTTAAAAAGAATATTTTTTCAAGCTTAAATATTTATTTAAGGCCATTATGTTATTATACCAGTGGTAGATCACACACTCTTGAAAAAAAAATACTACCGGAAAATATAAAGATTGATTGGGGTGAGCGAATTGATTCTAATTCAGTTTTAAAGTGTGTATTCATCCTTAGTCTGAATAGTGCTCTTTGATTTCATAAGTCCTTTTTAGTAGATCAGTTTTTTCTCCTTACGCAGTAGAGCAGTTTTCTTTTCCCCATATTTCGCAGTAGAGCAGTTTTTCTTTTTACATTATGCAGTAAAGTAGTTTTTCTTTTCCCATTGCGAAAAAGAACAACAATTTTTCTTTTCAGTATCTTACTACTGATTCATTTTGTGGCAGATTTTATGGAAGGAATAACAATGGTAACCTAACGTTTACATTGTGTAATTAGTATCAATACAAAATATTATGATATTGTAATAACACGGCAGTATAAATTAGCAAACTGTATATGCTACATTTTACTGTCTCTCGTAGTTCTTTCTTGCGTTGTGTTTAACGTTAAATTGTAAAACCATTATAGCCTTGACACAGTTTTAGCAGAACGTGTACCTGTAGCACCGCGCGTACAAAAGTTTTAAAAGTCGTTTTAGATGCTTACAATAATGTTTCATTATGATTTATTTTCTGTTACGATAAAGACCTACAAATGAACAGATCATTGTAGTTTAATTAGCAAAAATATATTAAATGACATTAAAAAGACTCACATTTGAGTAGAACTAATAAAAAAGGTCTACAAGTTTTTATTTGTATGTGTCTTCCCATTCATGTATTCTGCCTTTAGTTCACCTGACACAACAGTGAACTATTAGGGTCACTTACTGTCCGTCATATGTCTTACTCTGTTTTCACATTCATTTTGTGAAAGGGGCCTGCGAAAGCTAATTCTCAACATTTTGAACACTTGCCAGTAAATGTCGTTGAGGTGCTTCCAGTTTCCAGTAGTTAAAACACATGCTTCCATTGGAAAACCAATCATTTGTCAGCCAACAAGCAGTATCATTAGGTAACCATCAGTCATGAAACTATAAAAGTACATGCTAAATAATGTAAAAAATAATTTGCTTCTGCTTTTAAAACCAGATTTTTTCTGAATTCTGTTAATAATTATGTTATCCGTGACATTTGCTTTGCAAAACAATTTGCAGTTCAGTCTGCAATTTACTCTGCAACATTCCATACTTTTCCACTTTACGTAGGTGAGAGCTCATCAAACCCACTTTCATTTGAGACACACACAAATTCAGTGCCTTCAGCACTTTGATTACCATACGACTTATTATTCATATCCCTTAAAATGTTATAACAGGTTTCCGCAAATGCCATTATTATACAATGCCATGGCAGTAATTCATTTCATTGAAACAATAAAAATTCATTGCCAGCTTCCAAGAAAACTATATACATTCGCTATTACTGTATCATACTGTACATGGAACTTTCGTAATTTTATCGTTGCTAAAATAAGCAGTGTTTTGCATTAAGGGTTTGTAGTTTGATTTTCAAATTTCCGATGTTATTTCTTTGACAACTTTGTTATTTACGAACGATTACATATATATTTACCTAAAAATAAATTTCTCTTAAAAAAGATATAATTATTATACGTACATTCCCGAGAAGGAACTCACGTGATCAAAATCACCCGCCATTTATCGAGGACGCTGCATGTCAAGGCCCAGTGAACAGTTTCACCGATTACACCTACAAGGTAACCCAGAATCATTTTGGTTTTCTCTGTTATACACATTGTACAGTACTGTATTTATATTTCATTGCTGGTATTGCTTTGTGTATTTCTGTTTCAAGGTCTTGTCCATGGTGCACAATAATTTTCGATCCACATCATCAGATCATATCGCTTGAAGTTGTACAAAGCGTAGATCGAATTATTTTTATTGGCTTAAACAATTTATAATGTTGACTATGTGATTATTTTTCATTTAACGTACGTTTTATAATAAAACAAACTTCCCTGCCACCCATATATTTGTGAATCATTCATTCTGTGTCATATATTGAATTTCGTCCTCTGCACATTTCGACCCACGCTTTAAGTAAGGTTCAGCGCAAAACACGTAGGTCAAAAGTTGTTTTTCGGGGAGTTAACCTATAGCCCCCTGGCCTTCAGCGCTCACAGCGCTTTGATTAACATATGGAGCTGAGGTCTGGGGAATATATGACACAGCTATTATGGATAGAGTCCAGATAAAATTTTATAAACGTGTATTAGGTGTTAAATCTTCAACTCCCAATATGGCGGTTTACGGAGAATTAGGGTGTTACCCCATTTCAGTCATTTGCCGAGAAAGGGTTTTAAAATACTGGCAACATATTTCATGTAAGCCTGATACGATAATGAATACGGTATTTAAATCACTGTGTACAGATATCAATGTCGCAAATAACAAGTCTTGGCCTAAATATGTAAAATGTATGGTAGACAGTTTAGGTTTAAGCTATCTCTGGAATGATGCAAATGAAAATATTAATTACACTATTCTGTTAGGCAATAGATTGCATGACCAGTTACAACAGGAATGGCACGCGGCTGTGACTAATATGTCTAAACTTGATTACTATAACAGATTCAAAATTTCATTTAAATATGAAACATATTTAGATTTAATAGAAAGTGACTTTTTGGCTATTTACATGTTTCAGGATGTCTTCTCATAGTCTTGCTATTGAAACTTGTCGATACATTTGTACAGAGAGAGCAAACAGATATTGTCAACAGTGCCAATCAAACATGATAGAAACAGAATATCATTTTTTAATGATTTGTCAAAAATATAGATCTCCTTAACATATGTAAGTTTCTAAAGGAGGCATATAAAATGAGAATTTAACTTAATGTGGATATAATATTGTCATATTAAGAACACCATATTTTTCACATGTTTGCACTTATGTATATATATATATGTTTCACTATTCTTAGCCATAGACATGTCAGATTGCTAATAAAGATAGTTGTTGTTGTTGTTGTCCTCCAATGTTACCAATAATTATAGAAACTTTTATAATATCTAAGGCGACGTGACTCGGTGCTGTCCATTTAGTGACATGATTGCTACGTAAAACCTTAATCATAATCTCTTAACAGTTTGTGCTAAACCCATTATAACACATTCATAAAGCAAAAGTGCAAGAGCGCCAGTCGTACCGTATTTTTCGCACATTTTGAAAACTTCTTAACTTTCAACTTAGGAACAAAAGTAGTTCGTTAGAAATCATAACTGTGTTTATTATCAACAAATTTTGCCGGACGGGTACTCAATTTAGTGGGAATAGTGCAAGATTCAAAATGCGGTTTTCTGTTAGTAAACGGAAGGATTCTTTCAACGGATTTAAAGGGTATGTTGTTTTGTATTTTTGCTTTAATTACAATTAAATACTGATTAGGTGACTGATTTTCAAACATAACTGCTCTACAGTATCCTGTATGTAGTGTTATGCTTTAAAACCACGAGAAATTTCCAAAAAGCAAGAACGGTATATAGCGAGTCCTCGATAGCTCTTGTTAGTGTACTGGAGCGGAAGGCCGTGGGTTCGAACACCGCCGGAAACTGGACTCTCCACTTCAATTCATTTTATCTCTCATCTGTCACTGGTCGTTTCTCATCATCTGTATTATTGTGTGTAAATGCCTTTTAAAATGAATCATAGTTTGTAGTTTCACATGTTGCGCATAAATTATTTTAATTATACGGCCAATTTTGCAAATTTCCTTCAACGTTGATTAAAAAAACAAAATCTATCTTCAGTTTTGCAGCAATTTTGTAATATCAAATTGTTGACTAATTTTAAGCTCGATTTTGGCCGTAAGCTGATAACTTTTCAGCCTCCAATGAAATCACAAGTAGAATGTATAACATTTTTTTATTGAAAAAAAATACTATGTAAATAACTATTTAATTGGATAGTACCACGTAAAAAGGGTCAATAAGATATTCACGCGTTTCAAGTCTTTCGTTGAACTAAACGGTGTCTCTAAACCGGGACTCGTTGTGTATCCTGCACTATCCACCGAAATCTAAAATATTTAAGAAAATTCTGCTTGGGGCGTTGATTAATAGTTTCTGTCATGAGCACGAGGTTCTGATCGAAATATCCGTCACCGAGGGTAACTGTTTTTGTGGGAACGAGGCTCTGCCGAGTTCCCGCAAAACAGTTACCCGAGGTGACGGATATTTCCATCTGGGCCAAGTATTTCATGATGGAAACATTTTCTTGCATACCGTCTTGCACTTTAAAAGTAGATTTCTAAATGCAAACTTATCAAAAGATGAATTATCATAAAAAACAAACGATATTTCGACGTTGTGTTTAGGAAAGTGACGTCACATTGTTTATAACGTTACGTAATAAGTAATTCACGAGAGTCGTCTGGCATAGAAGGGGTGCCAGACCGGTTTTTCCGGCATGGGCAAAATCACCGGAAATGCCGATCCGATATGCAAGAAATGGACTATCCGGTACCAACGATAAAACTCTAAAATACGTACATCTTTTAGATTTGAGTGCTTGTTAATACATGGTTCGCACAGGCCTTGAAAAGTACTTGAATTTGATGCCAAGTACTTGAAAAGTACTTGAATTCTGAGCTCGGAAAAAGTCCTTGAAAAGATTGAATTTGAAAATAAAACTAGTGAATTTCTTTAAAAAGTCATTGAATTGGTATGTTCCGCATAAAAAACGTCAAAAATAATAGTATCACTCCTAAAAGACAAGAAAACAGTCTGTATCTGTACCAGTCCATCGAACCTGCTGACGTGTGATGTATCAACTAGGTACCGGATTTAGGAATTTAGACACGCTTGCTTCCGGAGTGATTTCCCTTTAGCAAAAGTCACGGCCGCGGAAAATTTGTAGTTATAAAGCATGGATAAAGGATTTTAATTGTGTTGGATAAACTTATAGACATAGCGCATTATGGGTAAACGAAGAGAAAAGCATTTATAAACAAAATCTGACAAAAAACATTCCAATGAGCAATGCAGTCGTTCTTCATGACAAAAAAATCCAGATTTGAATAACAAGTAAATATTGAGATTATCAACATGTATTTTGCTTGATATTAATTTGAATAACTAAGATACATATTACTTTGTGTTCCAAATATGATTTGAGGCGACATTTGACTATGTATCCTGACATGAAGTCGGATTTTGAGCATCATTCATGTCCTTGAAAATTAGAAAAAAGTACTTGAAAAGTACTTGAATTTTTTCTTGGAACTTCTGTATGAACCATGTAATAGCTCATATACAGCATATTTATAGGTTTATTATTTTATTTTAGTCTCATCTGCATAGCATAATACACATTTATAAAATTCATGCATAAAAAATCACAGATAATGTCAAGCAAATGACCATTCTATAATATAATTATTAAGAGACTAGAAGCATAATAAATTACAACTTATCACAGTTACTACATTCTATTTACACCTAAAACGAATGTCATCTAAATACCTGGATGAAATAAAAGATATGTTCTGTTCTGTTCTGTTCTGTTCTGTTCTGTTCTGTTCTGTTCTGTTCTTAATTAAAACTGAAACTGAAACATTTAAGACAGTAAATAAAACCATACACTAACACTATTAATATGTTGTTACCTCCCAACTAATGTTAATTAAATGTGTAGAGTAATTATACTTTCCCGACCAGTGAATAACGGTCACTTTTTTAAGTAACATATTTGATAAAAAAGAAATAAGGATTATTTTTGTTTTCCTCAATGACGTAAATACTAAGCGGTTTATCCCCGGATGTCATGCGAGAGACAATGGTTCAATTCTCCGAAGTCTAGTAGCTTTTTTTGTGGCTAAGATTGGTGAGAATGACCACGATTTGGAGAGCAGACCTTTATTAAGTCACAGAATAACAGCAATGTAGGAGCACATTTGTCTCGGAGCACATTTGTCTCACGAGGTGTGACCGATGTGTTCGTAAACATTCATATTTGCGACAAATTGGAAATGAGACAAATGTGTTCGACACACAATAGAAAGGACACTCGAAGCACATTTGTCTCACATTCTTCCATAAAATTCTACTTAAAAGGAAAACTGTTTCTGCTTAGTACATTGTAATTGTCCGAAAAGGCGGATATAAAAATTAGCTGTCTGTCTGTCCACATTTACAACCTGAAAATTTTATGCGATAACAGACCTACTTAGAGATGTTTTATAAAAAACTTAATCCAATAGAGTCTTCACTTGAAGTCTACACGATTAAGAAACCGCTGTCAGTCGCTACCTCTCCTTCATATTCGGTTTATTATCATGCTAGTTTTATAGAATAATTCATTTTTCTTACCAATTCTTCATTTATTTATTCTTTTATTTTAGTAATCAATTTGTAAAAAGTACGTCGCCGATAGGAATGAGGGGGTACTTGAAAGTTCTTGTTCTTGTATACCGGCTACCAGCCATTGTTCTGTGTTTTCTGTATTTATAATACCGTTTTTAGGTCACTTCCGGCCAATCAAAAACTTCCTGCCTCTGCATAGGAGTCATATATTAACTTAAAGAATATCCCTGTTCTGCATGTCACAGTGAAAATTTCTACCAGTGCAGTATCCAGAACCCAAACACATATGCAGCGAGTCCATTCTTATCGTTATTAATTGTGACACGTTTCTTTCCGATGCTTAAAGTTTTATAAATGATTTAAGAAATATTCTAAGCAACAACAAGGTAGTATCTACGGTGGCATAAAGGGGACATAGGATTTTCTTATATATTACGTGCGCACGCGATAGCTATTACGTGGCCACGCGATACTATTACGTGCGCACGCGATAGCTATTACGTTCTAAAGGGATAGTTATTGCGTGCGCACGCGATAACTATTACGTGCGCACGCGGATAGGTATTCCGCATTTGGACCCTGGACGGGCTTCCTCGCATGAATAGTTCGACGCCCCGAGTGAGTGTCGAACCTACAGCGGTAAGGGGCAAGTGGTTTTTTGAAATCACTCGGCCACGGAGGCCCCTAAATGATCTAAGGAAGAAAATGAGAAGACCATCCCACACGTATTTTGTTTTCATCAGAAATATATATAAAAAATATATCGCCATTTTCCGAGAATTGCTGCTTTCAGATCCGCCATTGAAAAAGCACTTACAACGTGCATGAGTTCCTAAAAGAATCCGGGTAATGCCATAATTATGGAATATCGGGCCTCGCAGAATCGGGCGAGACGCGACATTCCGACGAGACACGGTGTTCCGTTTGCACATAAGTAACAATTTTTGTCTCCCTGAACCGCGATGCACGATGGTACAATGGTGAAAGCGCGATGGTACGATGGTACGATGATGAAAACACGATGGCACGATGATGAAACAACGATGGCACGATGGTGAAATCACGATGATGCGATGACACGATGGTGAAAATAATATCGCGTTTTCATCATAATGCCATCGCAGTTTCATCATCGTACCATCGTATTTTCACCATCGTAACATCGTGTTTTCACCATCGTACCATCACGTTTTCATCATCGTGCCTTCGTTGTTTCACCATCGTACCATCGTTGTTTCACCATCGTACAATCGTTGTTTCACGTTCGTACCATCGTGTTTTCACCATCGTACCATCGCGTTTTCATCATCGTACCATCGCGCTTTCACCATTGTACCATCGTGAACGGGATTCCGTATGTTTCAGTGTACGCCTTCAGGTTCAGCCAATCAAATTTCTTGAATTAGAGATATTAGAATTAATAGTTCCACTGTAGTTTTTAGGTTTAAGATTTCATAAAAAAAGCATTAGCAAACCTATTGATGATTACACTTGACATGAGGTAAAACGGCGAACCTCGATTCTAAAAAAAATTTCTGCCGTGGGAAAATATGTGACAAATAATTCATAAAAAATGACATGAGACAAATGTGCTTTCTTGTCCCTTAAAAAACTTGATCGGAGCACATTTGTCACACAAATGTGTTTTTTTGGGTAGACATTTGAGGTCCCATTTGTCTCATGTGGGACAAATGCGACCGCATCGGTCTTACGTAAGACAAATGTGCTCCGAGACAAATGTGCTCCTACACAGCAACATTGACCGCTGCGTACGGGACCACGTCGTCTTGAGAAAGACTTTTTTAAAATTCGTCTATACATTGTACTTAACTGTATCCCCTTAACATCTTTCTTGATCTTAATAAATCGTGCCAGAATGCGCCTGGATTGGGTCACTATATGTCAAAGGTCAAGGTCACAGGGTGCTTGGCTCGCTTCATCTTACCTCTTACTGCATTATAATAAAATTTGTCAGGAACAATTACTTTGAAGTCTAGCTACCTATCCGTTTAATATACTCATAATCGCCCTGATCATCTTTTAAAAGAAAGTTCTTGTTTTCGCTTTTGTTCTAAGCAAACATTTAGTATAACCGACACACTAAGGTATTATGACAGCCAAAAATTACACATACACTACATGAATAAATTCCCGTGAGGTTAATTTTTGAAATTGTAGTCAACATCTTTTTTCACAAAGTTTCGCGCAAAACATATTCAAAGTACATTAATTTTGGTTGACAGAGCTTCACAGGAAAATCTGCTTTCATATAAACTAAAATAAAGTGGAAGTAATCCATAAACACCTTCAAACAATCAGTCACAGACAAATAAGAATGAATCCTTCTACCATAAAACAAGGTACAAGTTAACTATAGGCAACGATCTTGCCAAGAGCAAAAGGAAAAGGACATCACATTCGCTATAATAGGAGTGCACACATAATACAGACACAGGTCTTTGGAGGCCAGATACCTGAAATGTTAATCCGGTTTGTAGCATGCTCACCTCGCTTTATCTCTGGACTCAATCTAATAAATTACCGTCCTACCCAATAAGTTAAATTCTAACATCAACAGCTCAGATCTTGAATCTACGTTCACAATAACTTCTGAAGTCAGAGCACCAACTATTTAACTTTAAAGGCATGACTAAGGAAGTAAAGGACACTGTCTACACGTTTCCGTCCCGTGCAATACGTGCAGTATTCCGGAAAAGAACGTCATTGAGTTCTAAACTTGAATGAAAGTGTGATGCCTGATTGCAAACACACCTATGGTGCGATTCAAAATATTGGTATTAGAGTAACTCTTTATAACCGTTTTTTTTTCTTGTCTTACGAAACAGCTGAACGAAACGGTCATGCTTAAAATAGATCTATATGGCGTAACGTCGTAACAATGTATAAAAAACGTTGTATGATTAATATAGATTATCCCATTGGTTGTTTTATATAGTATGATGCAATATCTTTCAATCTAATCCGTTTCCACTTTTTGTTCACCAATGATCATTTAGGATTAAATCATATGGGACATAACAGGGGGAGATTAGTTAAAGTGGAATTATGCACATTTCTTTCAAGTAAAAATCCAGCTGAAATAGGTGTGTGTAAAAAGGGTAGAGGAAATAATAGCTTTTAACCCAATACACCAAACTCTTCCTGCTACCAGTACGAAATAATAACTTTCCAAATATTACTTTTCCTATTTTGACTGGGAGAGTCAATTTAACAAAAAAAAACAACAAAAAAACAACTGTATGCAGGAGGAGTTGCTCCCCTTCCACTACCGAAATCTCTACCAACAACAAGAACAACAACACAAGGGAGATCACTGCGGAGAAAGGAGCTATTATTTTATTAGTCCATTTTTTTATTTCTAAAGCACCAACTTCAAATAATAATGCGGCATTATCATTAGTTTTACACATTTAAATGCACAGCAGCCGAAAATTGCTTTTATAAAACTATCACCAAAAATACACTATGTGCAGTAAGATGCGCATAATGTCACTCTAATGAACGACAATCTGAACTTGCTGTTTGTCTGATAAACTGACAGTCACAGGCTCGAGTCACAACAGGAATTAAATTGGAATGATTTACAGCAAAAGAGTTATTTCTCAGTGAGTTTCCAAATACTAACTGTGTTTACTTTTAAGTTATCTTTTGTGGTACCTTTTTTTTTCTTTATTGAATAGAATATTATAAATCCGCTATGACGATGTGATATGAATGAACAATTCATGCCACCATTGTAGATATGCAAGGTTTCACTCCAAGGCGAGAAAGCAAATTTCTACTGTGAACTATTTGGTGATTGCAACTTGAGCTCACCACGTGACACTTTCTAGCTACACTTCTACAGTAATCACTAATGTTCAAAATTAAATATCCACTCCAATCTTCTGTTCGGAGGACATTTATTTACTAATGCCATACTGTCACGAAAAACAGACATACTGTAGTACAATGACAATCGTCATGTATATTCATGGAACTGCCCGGTAGATTTCGAATCTCTTATTTCTTTGAGTCTATTGCCGTGTAATTAAAAATGCTTGTCGGTAAGTATGTCCTCAATATTTACTCCTTCTAATGTATATTTTCAGTTGTATAACAAATCTTGAAATGCAAGAGGCATTATCTAAGATAAATCTTCAGACACGTGTATTGCACGAGCGGAAACAGTGTATCGAGGAAGTAGAACTCGATTACAGTACTAAACAGATGTATGTATCACAATTATATTACTAACCAAGATGGCTAAAAATATTTCATAGTTGTACAATAGCCTCTATATTTGGAGACTGTTGTAGAAATTGCACTCTAAAACACGTTGATTTTTTTTGCAATTACTGTGGTCGTTTCATGCATATTTCTAAAAAAGATAAACAAATGATATTAACATTGTGTATTGTTTTGTATATATTTGTGTAACAAGGCTATGACCATTATATATGCTCTTACTAACCCGTCACAAGATCATATCCTACATGAGCGAAATGAATCAGACAGTATAACACATCTAATACCAGTATCAGCTTTTTGAAGACTTGAGATAAAGTACGGAATAAGCTCAATAACCTGTCAATTATAACTGAAATAGATCTAGAATCGCAAATAAAGTTTTTCGTACATTTCGCATTTCAAAGTACAATGTAGTGTTCGCTTAAGCCACCGGTTAAGATCATTTGATTTGCAAACACTCTTAGACTACAGGTGTTCCGAATTACTTTATCATGTAACATTGTGCTCTTGTGCGACTAAGCTTTAAATCCATATAAAATTTATCAAATGTAAAAAATGGTGCAAGTTACTTTGCCTACTAACTCTAAGGTCATTTCTACATATATTGTCCCTTATTCTCGATTAAAAACAATCATGTTAATAGTGAACTATTTGGCAATGAAAATAACTTATTAAAGGTCAGCGTACAAATATGTCAGTCCGTACCTTTTTGAAAATTTGTATCTTTTGGTAAGCAAAAACAACAACAAACAAACAACATCTGGCGCAGTGCATTGACAGCAGACTGGGTTTCGTTTCGTTCATGGCTTGATCTGCCATTTTGTACCACAGGCGTCCATTTGTGAAAATTGACGTTTATGTTTAAAGCGTTTGGATGGCAGTGTTGTTGCACAACCCTCATCACGCATTGTTTTATTTATTGTTTGTATATTTTATTGTTTGTAGATGCAAAGCACAGATAAAAATACGTAAACAACGCGAGAGACTTCAAAAGGTGATACGTCAAAACAAAAAGAATTCCTTTTTGACCGGGGTAACTAAAACAATCTTTAATGAAGATCCGTCAGTAATATTATTAGGTAGTGCTTTGAAATTCTTTACGAAACTAAATCTCTGGTTTCAATAATTAACGGCACCACTTTGCGTTTTAAATGACCGGAATATTGAATATACTCTTAAAGTTTTGATTGTTTTCACGTAAAACACATTGCCATTCTTCATAATGTAAAAATTAAAGATAGAGACAGGTATTTGTACGTTATAGGATTAGTGTGTGGGTAGAAAAAACGGTAATTAAAGAACCCCATCGCTCACATATAATATAATCTGATTTCTGGATTTGTAGTTATCACAGCAAGAAAACAACTGTACGCCACTAGACACGGAGAATATACCAATACGGTTAGTATCAAAGTTACTTGAAAATCAATCTTGTAATGCCCGGAGGAACTTCGGGTGACTCGTCCGTCCATACGCCCGTCAGTCCGTCCGTCAGTTCATCCGGAGCATAACTCTAAAAGTATAAAATGGAATTACTTGAAACTTCATACAGTGATAGAGCATAATAAGAGGAAGTGATATATGAAAGAACCATAACTTTACATTGTCGGACAATGTATTTTTAATCCCCCCCCCACCCCTTGTTACATTTTCTTGTCCGGAGCATAGCTGTAAAGTACTGAAGGAAATTTATTTAGATTGCATACGGTGAGAGATGACATGAAAGGGAAGAACAGTTCCCAAGAACCATAACCCTAACTTGTCTAGTGATTTAAGTACCCCCATTGTTCAAATTGTGAGAGAGGACATGAAAACGAAATGCTATGCCCAAGCGCAATAGCCCTCTATTATCTCCTTATTTTCTGTAAATATTTTGTCAGATCATCCTCCTCAATATGCAATTATTTTAAACCACACTGAATATGGGTAAATAAAATAACAATGAATAGTAATACAATGCACAAGAACCATTATCAAGCATCCCCATCACGAGGGGTTCTTCACTTACTAATGACAACTCTTGTTTATGTTGTTATCAATAATTTGCAAAATTGATTTCTTAACTTTAACTTCATCTATTACCGAATCAGTTCACATCTTAACTATCGGAAACCAGACGACTTTGAATTAGGTATTCTACGAAATCTGGATGACTTATATTGATGGTTGTCGTTTTGGCGGGCGGATGGCGTCAAACAGGTGGCTTACGGCAGGTATTGGCTGTACATATTTTGATAATGCCAACACACCTGGTATTAAGCAATCCTATTAAATTTTGAAGAGCTAGCGTGGCATTTTATTTGGGGCTCCTGGGGAGCAGATAAAGGGAACTATTTTATGAATTTATTTCGCAATAACTCAAGTAGGTGGAGGTAGTTAGAGAAAAGGGTTGGTCACGAATCAGAGACCACTGGAACCAATATCTTAATGTTATAAATGTCATTTTCTTACCAAACTTGGTATATAGTATGCATATATGGAAATCTAGCACTGAGGATGTTGTTACTAAAATAGAAAGAAATATTGTAGTCCAGTCACTCAAACAATGACTGTTATCATTATAACTCTTTATGCAGGTATTTGAAAGGGTTGGTATTGTTGTTACTGCGAATTTATATTTGCACCATTTACTTCCAATATGTTGACAATATAATGAATCGTCATTTGCATTTAAATTAGAAAACAGCTTTTAGTTCAAGCTTATACGGATAATTAGAATGTGACCTTAGGCCTCAGTGGAAAGTTGAAAAACTCGAAGAAGTCCCATTGTCTGATTTCTTGTAACTTTGAGCATGTGTTAAGAGAAGAATATAACAAACAAACTAATTTTGGCATAGAGTAACCTATACAGGTCAGTTTGATTCAAACGTTTTAGTCATCCCCATCATAATTCAATATCATTTAGTCAAATATTTTGTCTCCGAATCGGTGTGCTGACCGTCCGCAACACATTAAATACAATCCCGTCTGAATATTTTACATTTGTCGCATACTTTATTTGCTTTGAATGTTTTCATTACCATTTCTCTTTACAACGGCATACTTTGTAGCATTCCTTCGTCAAACACGTTAGAAATTCCACGGCAGAAGAGGAAGGCGCTATTATCCGGAAAAAGTCGGCTGTTGACAACAATAAGTGAAGAACTATCTCCAACACCTTCTCGTGCTGTTTCACCAGCGCGTTCTCTTTCAACAGGCGCGAACGCCAACAGGCAGACGTACACCTAAGCGTGATATCACACGAGATTTTGCGCCAGTGCGAGATGTAAGTCCAGCAGCTTCAAGTTTGATTTCACCGTCTGCAGAGTATTCACACGGTCTGTCAACAGGTTCACGTGCACCAGTAGATACACTTACACCAACGCGTCCACTAACACCTACACCTGGACATACATCAACGCACGCACTCAAACCTGATTTGGCGTATGTCATCACTAAGCTTAATCATGATGTCACAACAACAGTCATAGCAACGCGTTCAGTCAAACGGGAATTGACACCAGTACGGGATATAAGTATGACAGTACCAAACTTGATCATAACGCCTCCGAAATATTCACGACATTTGTCACCAGCTCAGGCTATTACACCGGGTGCACGAACACCAACTGGTACAGCTTCTCCAACACGTGCACTTACACCTACGTCAAGACGGGATATAAGCAGGTCAACAAACAAGAACACGTCTTTACAGCGTTCACGGGAAGTTCCATCAGCCCCTTCGTTAACGCCAGGTTTACTCACACCGACAGGAAGTGTTACACCAACGCGTGCACGTACACCCACACGTGTTATCACGCGAGATTTAACATTAAAACGGGATGTACGCTCGAGGTCACCAAATGTGAAAACAAAGTATTCACAATGTACACGGGACGTGTCACCAGTTTGTTCTCTATCAACAGCTTCACTTAAACCAGCGCGTGCTCTTACACCCACACGTGCTCTTACACCCACACGTGCACTTACACCTACACGTGCTGCCACACGAGAAGTGACGCCAACAAAGGATATAAGCCCACTATCACCAAGAATTAAAGAAAAACAGGAAATTGATTCAAATGCGAAATTGAACTCAACAGATTTAGGTAGGTCAGCTCATTTAGCGTTTATCAAACTGATAGTGTAGAGTGTATGTGTGGTCTGTTTCTATTTTAGACTGCGTTGTTTGAATAGAGTATTACCATGGACCGTTTCCTGTCATTGATACAGAGAAAGTATAAAATTACGTACTAGTATACTGCTGCCACAATTTCTATGTAAATTTTAACAACAATGAAAGTTGCTTGTACTTATCACTCTTCTTTTACTGTTTCTTTGTCTGTTTATTTTCATACTTTCATCAACTGCAGCGTAAGGTAATTTATTTATGCATTGTTAAGAGCTGTTTTCTTGATGATGTATATATTGCTTTATAATCAAGTCTTTGTTAAAATGGAAAACGTAACCACTCACCGTCTTCAGTAAAATTTTCATTTCAGAAAAGAGTACAAATGAAGTTAAATCCCCAAGAGAACGACCAAATCACTGGTCTATGTTATGGGAAAACCGAGATTCTGTGTTTTTACATGCTAATCGTCCAGAAATGAGACGTGCATCAGAACCAGTATCCCTACAGTCTGATAAAAAGTCTGTTAAGGTACCGAGACGTATTTCCCTGCCAGTGAACTATTTCATGGTCCCAAAGATAAACGTTGAGATGTATGAGGATGAATCAGACGACAATCAAAGCAAACTCAATCAGCTGTATAATAAAACTATTGACACGATGCAAAAGGCGGCCACGGCGCTAATGAATGAAAAGGTAATCTGATGTGATATTTGTAAATATTTCACGTGATCATATGCACCGAATGTTAACATTCCAGGGGCAACTTCAAGGGATTAAGCGATGGAGGTAAGTATCAAAGTTTTAGTTTGAATATCTACCATTACTAGCTAAGATGAGTTTGTTAAGGTAAGACATTTGAATAAGTTTTTAGTTTTCTGACAATTAAATAAGTGGTGAAAAACCTCAATTATTTTCAACACTTCAAGTATTATCAAAGACTACAATGCTATAACGAGGTCGCCTTTCAAGACTCTTGATTTCATTATTATGCGGTAGCAATCGAAATTTTCTTTCTAAAAGTATTGACTTCATGCCGTCGTTGAAATAATTTGCTCGCATTTTTATGCTGAACAGAATGAGAAGATGTGAACGATACTGACAAAATTGTCGATAAACAAATTATAAACAAAATATATATTGTAGAAAAATCAGCAATTACAAAAGGACACATCGGGGAGTTCACAAAATTTACCCGACTTGGACAAACTTAAAGATCTACATGCTGTTCTTAGTAAAGAAAAGATGTACAACAACAGGTAACTCTATAAGTATTGTACAACAACAGGTAACCCTATAATATTGTACAACAACAGGTAACTCTCGCATTGACCAGATATAAGTATTGTAAAACAACAGGTAGCTCTCGCATTGACCAGATATAAGTATTGTACAACAACAGGTGACTCTATTAAAAGTATTGTACAACAACAGGTAACTCTCGCATTGACCAGATATAAGTATTGTACAACAACAGGTGACTCTATAAGTATTGTAAAACAACAGGTAGCTCTCGCTTTTACCAGATATAAGTATTGTACAACAACATGCAGGTAACTCTATGTATCGCATTGACCAGATATAAGTACTGTACAATAACAAGTAGCTCTGCCATTGACCATATATGAGTATTGTAATACAACAAGTAACTCTATAAGTATCGCATTGACCTAAAATAAGTGTTGTACAACAACCGATAACTCTCGCACTAGCCAGATATAAGCATTGTACAATAACAGGTAACTATCGCATTGACTATATATAAGCATTGTACAATAACAGGTAACTATCGCATTGACCATATATAAGCATTGTACAATAACAGGTTACTCTCGCATTGACCATATATAAGCATTGTTCAACAACAGGTAACTGTCGCATTGACCATATATAAGCATTGTACAATAACAGGTTACTCTCGCATTGACCATATATAAGCATTGTTCAACAACAGGTAACTATCGCATTGACCATATATAAGCATTGTACAATAACAGGTTACTCTCGCATTGACCATATATAAGCATTGTTCAACAACAGGTAACTATCGCATTGACTATATATAAGCATTGTACAATAACAGGTTACTATCGCATTGACCATATATAAGCATTGTACAATAACAGGTAACTATCGCATTGACCATATATAAGCATTGTACAATAACAGGTAACTATCGCATTGACTATATATAAGCATTGTACAATAACAGGTAACTATCGCATTGACCATATATAAGCATTGTTCAACAACAGGTAACTGTCGCATTGACCATATATAAGCATTGTTCAACAACAGGTAACTGTCGCATTGACCATATATAAGCATTGTTCAACAACAGGTAACTATCGCATTGACCATATATAAGCATTGTTCAACAACAGGTAACTATCGCATTGACCATATATAAGCATTGTACAACAACAGGTAACTATCGCATTGACTATATATAAGCATTGTACAATAACAGGTATCTATCGCATTGACCATATATAAGCATTGTACAATAACAGGTAACTATCGCATTGACCATATATAAGCATTGTACAATAACAGGTAACTATCGCATTGACCATATATAAGCATTGTACAATAACAGGTAACTGTCGCATTGACCATATATGAGCATTGTACAATAACAGGTAACTGTCGCATTGACCATATATGAGCATTGTACAATAACAGGTAACTGTCGCATTGACTATATATAAGCATTGTACAATAACAGGTAACTGTCGCATTGACTATATATAAGCATTGTACAATAACAGGTAACTATCGCATTGACTATATATAAGCATTGTACAATAACAGGTAACTGTCGCATTGACTATATATAAGCATTGTTCAACAACAGGTTACTCTCGCATTGACTATATATAAGCATTGTACAACAACCGATAACTCTCGCACTAGCCAGATATAAGCATTGTACAATAACAGGTAACTGTCGCATTGACTATATATAAGCATTGTACAATAACAGGTAACTGTCGCATTGACCATATATAAGCATTGTACAATAACAGGTAACTGTCGCATTGACTATATATAAGCACTGCACAACAACAGGTAACTCTGGCATTGACCATATATAAGCACTGCACAACAACATGTTACTCTCGCATTGACCATATATAAGCACTGCACAACAACAGGTAACTCTGGCATTGACCATATATAAGCACTGCACAACAACAGGTTACTCTCGCATTGACCATATATAAGCACTGCACAACAACAGGTAACTCTGGCATTGACCATATATAAGCACTGCACAACAACAGGTAACTCTGGCATTGACCTGAAATAAGTGTTGTACAACAACAGGTAACTCTGGCATTGACCTGAAATAAGTGTTGTACAACAACAGGTAACTCTGGCATTGACCAAGTATAAGTAATGTACTACGATCGGTAACCTTTGCATTGACCAAATAGAAGAAGTGTAAAGCAACAGGTAACTCAGTACATATATTGCACAGCAATTTGAATCACATTATTAAGAAAAGATTTGCCGAACATTATAAAAAGACTGTGCACGAAGAAGTATACACGTTTAGAACATGGCTTTTTGACATACTTACTCAAGTATAACAGCTTTATGACGTACAGAAACGGTATACTTAATAACATCGTCCTAAGGACATTTTTAGAATTTAAATAAATACAAAGTGTGCATGTACAATGGATATAGGTGAGCAAAATTACTTGTAGTTATACTTTTTTGTAAAGAAAGTTATAGTTTGTTTTTGTCACAGTTCATTTTACACAGTTACAGTGCTTATAGATAGACAGCGTTTAGTGCATCGTGGCTGCATTTTGACTGTATCGTGGCTGCATTTTTACTGTATCGTGACTGCATTTTTACTGTATCGTAACTGCATTTTTGACTGTATCGTGACTGCAGGTCGATTGTATCATGGCTGTTTTATTGACTGTATCGTGACTGCATTTTGACTGTATCGTGACTGCATTTTGACTGTATCGTTGCTGTATTTTGACTGTATCGTGACTGTATCGTGACTGCATTTCGACCTTATCGTGACTGCATTTTGACTTTATCGTGGCTGCATTTTGACAGTAGCGTGGCTGCGTTTTTACGGTATCGTGACTGCATTTTGACTGTATAGTGGTTGCATTTTTACTGTATCGTTGTTGCATTTTGACTGTATCGTGACTGCATTTTGACTGTATAGTGGTTGCATTTTTACTGTATCGTGGTTGCATTTTTACTGTATCGTGACTGTATATTTATATTACTGGAATACAAGGTGTGCCGTGGAGAAGGTATCTGTCACGTGTTTGTCACGTGTATGTCACGTAAATGTCACGTAAATGTCACGCATCATTTGCTATTGTTCAACTATACATTCAGGTATGGACTTAAAGATGATTATCATCGGCTCGCTGAATCAGAGAGGAAACATATAAAAGATCTGGAGAACGCATTGAAGAAGCTTGATCCTAACTTCGTAACCACTCAGCGCTTTGATCCTTCTAAGGTACATGTATAAACATACTTTCCAGTGTCTATATGCAATAAACATACTTTCCAGTGTCTATATGCAATAAACATACTTTCCAGTGTCTATATGCAATAAACATACTTTCCAGTGTCTATATGCAATAAACATACTTTCCAGTGTCTATATGCAATAAACATACTTTCCAGTGTCTATATGCAATAAACATGCTTTCCAGTGTCTATATGCAATAAACATATTTGCACTTATAGCCAAAAGTTTGACATTTTTTATGTATTGAGATACAATATCTAAACATTCACTTTTACATCGTGACTTATAACAATTACATGTATCATGCATAACACATCTATAGCACTACGCTGACAACTGAGGTACACCAGTAAACATTTCAGAAAAATCTGCACTGAACAAACAACACAAACTTCAGTTATCAGATGATGAATTTATCGTTGTCTACATTTTATCAATTTCAGACCTTATTTAATATTAATGTGTTCTATTTGCATTTTAAATAATTTATTCGTAATGTCAAGAAAATACTAAATTTCCAATCGAATTTCAAGAAAGGAAATGTGGAATTCTCTAGCTCTATCTAAGATGATATAGTTTCTTGCGAAACAGAGGCACATTTTTAAACAAAGAAATGTATTTTTGAGAATATATTTTCAGGAATTGGAATGCAATTACCTTCGACTATCTAAGACGAACGTGGAAACCTTGGAAGATATGATCAGAGAGCAGGGAAAAAATCCTGGGATACATATCCATGTGACGGATTATGACAAAGAGAAAGGACATTGAAAAACCAGAAAACCGATTTTGGATCAGATGTTCGGGATATTTGATAGATTCAGAATCAAAAATCCCTTTTGATGAATGGCTACTCAAATAGTCTCAGTACAGACTAGTATCATCGGATGGCAAAACAGAAGTTTTCTGAAAAGGGTTTGGCTGGTGTGGTTTACATTCCATACATTGTTAAGTAGATCTCTTTATTAAGTTTGCTTAAATTATGCCCCTAGGGCAAAATTGACCGCATCCTCTGGGTATATTTGTATCGACAGTATGTAAATATTTGAAACTTACAAAAACTGTTTTTGTCAAAAACCAGAAGTATTTTGTATTATCTAGTGGTCATCTCTCAAGTTTATTCAGAGTAAAAATTAGTCCCAGGCGGAGAGTCACGTTTTTGGTCACTTGTTTGGACTATTTGTGCAGTTTTATAAACTATTTTCCTATTGCTGACCTTCATTATGACCTTTTTGCTTACTTTTCGTTGAATGTGCAACGATACTCGTTGAACAATATAGGGTCATCATTTTCTTTCTGTCCATGTTCGTGTATATTTTATGTGTTTTCTTTTGTAAAAGAATTTAAAATTGTTATAAAAATGACCTATTCGCTTATATTGACTGCTGTTGTCATTAGATCATAACTAAACGTAGTCACCATGTAAATTGTCATAAATATTTGATTTTTTGTTAAATGAACAGCTTGCGCTATCTAGACATCTCAAGCGGCGAGACAATTCGGCGGATTTTTAAACATAACCGAGATGTTATGCCATTGAAATTATGGAGGTATGGTTTTCATCCGATAACAACAAGAATAATTGAAATTTTGGAAGTGTTTTTCTCACATTTTTATTGGAATGTTTAAGGAAGGTTACCATGGATTGTCTAGGACAATACTGTTGATTATTGCAATTGCTCGAGACCTGGTTGAGTACCGAATTTGACCAGGATATTATGCCTATGAAAGTTTTCAGCAGGTTTGATGTTGATCGGATCAAAACTATTTTAGTTAGAAAGCTGATAGTACTATTTAATGGAAATATCGGAAATTCAAAGGTAGTAACTCGCCCACAGGGGCTTGAAGATGGATACTATTATATGCTCTTCATCTCCGAAACTCCTTGTTTGATTTTCATAAAACATGGCCTGAAGCATTAGTAGGAAGTTTAGTTGTGAATATTTCAACAATGGGTCACTTTGCAGTCTTTAAGTGATTGTGATTGTTTTTTTGGGAAGGGTAGTCCTTCCCATAGAGTTTTTCCTTCGGGAAAGACTGGGGTATTGGGGAGACTTGTATCTTAAAAAACGGTTTTGTTATATTTAGTGATCTATTTATTTAACTATCACTTGTTCTGTTTTATTCGTAAACTGATTGTTAATATTTTTTCAAAAATGCAAAATCATGTTTGCATACATGAACTTTCTACAAATAATAAAAAAGATAAAACTTTTGAAAGTTTTCGCGAACGAAATTTCAGCTTTTGTCAGGCTTATTTTAAGAACCAAAGTGTACACCATACTCTTATGAATTGTCAATTGTTGTTATAAGTTGGCGGGAAGTCGATATTCTGTTTTATTATAGGTTTTTGTCATATTGATCAGATTCTTTACTAAAAACATCATTTTCAAATGCAGAATGTCTGATTGATATGATTGCAACAGAAATTGCACATAATGAAAACATATTTGATTTTACGTGGTAGGAACTTATTGTCAGGAGTGATAGACTATTAATGGAAATGCCATTAAATGATATGTTTTAGGTATCACTTGATATATACACGAATAAAATTGTTATATGAGTATCTATATAAATAGGAACAGTATTAGCTTTTTAAATAGCTAGGTCTCTTCGTAACAATGTTTAAAGTGATTTCCAAATTATATACTGGTTTGATTATAAGCGCAGAGAACATTAAGGAAGTGTCCCCCTGGCTTGTATATGTCTGCCGTCAAAGGTGAGGTTCGTATTCATGTCCTTCTGGAAAGTCGGGTGTTATTCTGACACTTTACTCATCATCTTGCACTCTTGGAATATGACGTCTGAATTTTCACGAAGTCATCATAGAATCTGTGTAAATATTATCGTGACTAAGTAAAACAGTTTCTACAATAAGTTGTAAAGGTTTAAGTCTATTGTTATGAAAGATAGTGTGTACATATTTTTTCTTTATGCGTATATGATCATAATTTCCTCGATACGGAAAATAAAAGTATCTAATTACATAGAAACCGTTTGTTTTTCATCACCATGTAACTAGTTATCTCCGTTTCTTTATGTGTTAGTTCATGCAGTGAGTGGCTCACAAAATCTTACTAATTTTCTATAAGACAACGTCCTGAAAATTGTACGAAAGACAATGACAGGTAAACCGTTAATGTTTTTTATTCTCCTACAAACAACAGCGTTATATTAGTCTTGTTAGGAAAGTTATTTTTGAAGACGAAATAAAATGTGTAATCTTTAATGTTTAATTTCTTGACAATTGTTTGTTCTACAACGTAGCATACAACTAATCCTAAATTAAACCAGCTTTCTGCTGATCTCTGCCATCACCCTTACTATATCTTTTTGGCGTATTGCGCCCTGTACTATTTGGAGGATATTTAAATACTGGCATAAACCCGAACAGGTAAACATTCTGGGTAATTTTGGTTCAGGAGAAATCGATTTAGACAAAAATGCGTACCGGACACATAATTCCCTAGAACCTTTCACAAAGACGATGCACCATTGCTTACCTTAAAAAACAGAACGTCAACCATCATTGACCTGTCCAGATCTCACATAATCAACGCAAGATATTTTGAGACAACTGGTATGAATTATACCAAAACAGGAGAAAGGCATTAAAAATGAAATATTAAAAACACACTTTTACTGGCTCAGTTCTTTGCTCTGTTTATGTATAATCAAGAACGAATCCTTTATTGTGCCTGATTGCTTTACAATATTAGATTTAAAGAAGGAAGTGCAGGTACAGTCCATGAACAGCTGCATACTACAATATATACATCATAAACCAGTATTATCCTTAAAATATCAAACAAGACCATGGGCATTCGTTTATGATTAATCGAATCAATTTTATATGAAGGTGATTTATATCAAAGTATTTCTAAAGTGAATGGTATTGAATAAACTGAGATTGAATATAAAGATAAAACTTTGCTCTCTCATGTTGAAGCTGCAGTTGGTTTTTATTTTAATGAGAAAAATTATGTATTCAATCGAAATAATAGGATCTACGTGTTTGTATGGGGACAAACTGCATTTATTGCAGTATTTTGTGTGGGAGAGGTAGGTGTGGATTTTAATGATGTAGTTTGGCTCGCAAACTGAAATAATTCAATATACCTTGAATTATACAATGTACCTCCTCATATGACACCAGGCCCCGTACTTATAAAGGTTTCTTGAGTACAAACTCATGCTCAGCACAAAATCATGCTCAAGTAATATGAAGACAAATAAAGTTATAATTATTTACAAAGTCGGGTTTAAATATAAAGATACATAAGCTCAAGAACAAACCTTCTGATTATTTTTATGGAACCGAACTTTTCAAAAAGATATAACTTGACTTTAGTTCATATTTCTTGAGCATGATTTTGTGCTGAGCATGGGATAATGCTTAAGAAACGTTTATAAGCACTAGGCCTGTACTTGTTTTCCAGGAAGCGGACTCGAGAGTGACTCAATAAGCTTTCTTCACAATCGAGCTAAAATAAATCAGTATAAACTAATATACATTTAAGTAGAACAGTATAGCAAATAATGTTGTGGATCACATGATATATCGTATGCTGAATATTTCTTAATGTTGTTTAAATAAAAACAAAGACATGTACTTTTATTAACCTTTATTAATAATATTTTCTTTTTTATTATGAATTGATACCTGGTCATTTTCGAGTTGCATAGTAGCTAAACGGCGCGTACTTATTCGCAATCCAGCATTAAACGTTTGAACTTTGATCACTTATCAAATATATGCGTTATTACACTGCGTTGGCAATATGTATCTGATCGAACTTAGATCGTCTATGTATCTTGCTATTCATAGTAAGTTTTAGAGCCATATACCAACAGGAGTGTCCAGTAAATCTCAATATATGTACTTCTTCGCACAGTAGATCACCCTGGCACATGCAAATACTAACTTTCATGCAATTTAATCAATCTTCAATGCATCTGTTTCAGGAAGTTAATGATTCATCAATTCCATTCAGAATGATTAATTCAATATCAGGCAATAGTTCAAAGTAATCCGATTAATGTGTAATTTAAAAGCGTATATTCAATTCTGCACGTTATAATCATAATCACGTGACTCCAGGGAATTCATCAGAAATAACTAAATAACATACATGCATCGTTCTAGTAATTATTAGCTCTGACTGAAAATTAAATTGACCTTATCAAAACTAGTGTTCGTGTAAGCGACAACAAAATATGTATGTATGGCAACATTGGGGCAGGAGAATGACAGTGGATTTTAAGGTGTAACACATATGTGTATGGGCTATGTAAAATCATATTGTAAGGCAGTTTCAAGTGTTTATCTTAGTTTGAAATAAATAAGCTTTGTATTTACACATGTGTCATTCTGTAAGGTTGTAACAATCAAAGATTTGCAAGAAGCCAGTCGACCCGATTATTTCCGATTTCTTGAAATATAAGTTACTTGAAACAAAGGTACAAAAGTGAAATAGAATGCTCAGTGTTCGAAAAAAAGTTAATGTGATTTTATTCACATAAAACTTTTGGCATTACATGTATATTGAGAGTAAAATTTTAAACTATCATAATTATAAATAAAACTCAGCATAGTGACGGAGCAGCTTAAACAGCTTAAAATGCAAGTGTACATGAATTGCCTTTTGGGCAGCGTGCTGACATCGGAGGAGTCTTTTTACTCACATAGTTGGTATCTTAGGCTGAATTCATGGCAGTGTGAGTTTAACCAGTACTTCACCAATGTAATTCGAACCCGCTCCGCCATCTCCCACAGTAAGCTACATTTCGAGACGCTAAAACTGTGTAAATAGCTGTGTTGTATGCCATAACGTGTTACCTATTTCATGTTAGTTGCGTCCATTATAATTCTTGTATGCCAACTAATGCAATAATTGAGAAAATCGCATAAGCCTCATCAAAATTAAGTGTGGCATGAATATTCTTAAATCAAAGTTTGTTCAAATTTCTGAAGTTTTAAGTGATATGTTAGTTGATCTATTATTTCAGAAACAAAGTTTGTACCTGGAGAGATTATGTTTAGTTGTTACTATGTTTCTTGTCAACTCAAAATAAAATTAATTGTATTGTATTGTGTTGTATTGTAATCAAAAGTAACTGCAAAATGTACATAATATATCTGAAACATTTTTACACAAAATGCATGTATCAGCGTTACAGAGTTGATTTAAACATGGCGATTGTGTTGAGTTGATTGTGAAAACTAAATGCCTCAATTTTTCATGCATCAAACTCATTTGAGTTAAAAGAAATATACAAATTAGAAATCTGAAGAAGAACAGCGATTGATATAAAATAACATGAATGTTACATCTGTATATATCGTACATCCCACATAAACAGACTAATTGGCCGAGAACAGTCACGTGTCGAGTCCGCAAGAAGTATGTGTAGACCTACGTGCTTGTACAGTGGTCTACACATACTTTTGTAGAGGTCAATATGTAGTTGTCATTGATTTTTTTGAGCTATACAATATCATAATTACAGACTAATTTTTGAGGTCAATATAATGATGGTTTTGCGGACCCGTTGAAAAAAAAGTTATACTGGGCTCGGACTTGGTCCTTGGTTAATACCGCCTTTTCAGAGGTTCGCAAAACTAATCCAAACCTCTTTAGAACATATTTAGACTTCTCTGTCACATGTCATCTATTACACTTCGAACGGGATACAACATGCTCAATGCTGCCATCGTCACTAAATGCTGATGTGTTCTTTCAGACCAAACAGCAGAGCACTTGGTTTGGATATGTCACCTGCATGGCCAAATAAAAGTCCGAGACTGTATCACAATATGTTGTTAGCCAGGAAGGAGGGCATTGAAAACACAGGTGGACACAGCTGCCTCCATTGCTGTGAAACGGGCGAGAACGAAGAACGTAATTCTGAACAAAATAATTTCTAGTAAAACGTTGACTGAAAGGTAGGTTTGTTGGTAAAGCTGGAGTCGCTGACACCGCACGGGTGTATCATCCACGTAATAGCATATTAGTTAGCAAAATAGGAAAGAATGACATATTCTATGTTTATTACAATGCACTATCAGATTTACCCTAACATGTAATTGTAAAAGAAAAGTTTGTTTCATTCCAGCAGAGATGATATCATATTAAGAATACGAATAACAATGAAGCTTCTCCATGGATTTCGATGCAAATATAAAATTACTACAGCATCATATCTCTGGAAAATCTGCACAACGCCTATAATACAGTAGTTGGCATTTAATTCACTGATACAGTCATTAGTGCAAACTACCGTGTTTGTGTCGAGTTTCCAATAGACGCTTCAATGCTTGTGTCAATGATGTTGTTAAGCGAAACAGGATTTTAGTAAGGCGATGTGTTTTCATTTGAATCGAGGATTAAAAGTGCGTTAAAAAAGTGTGCATTATATTGAAGACGCAGTATAACTATTGATTATTTTCCGAGAGACATATGTTTCTTGTGTTTAATTATTTAGAAAATACCTACTTTTCTTTCAAAATTTAGTTGAAAGTGGATCAATAACGATTTTGAATATGGATTGTATTTAGGACCATGTTGGCTTATTGGAGAAGTAACAGAACTCTACATGGTGTTTAGATTGAATGCAAGAATTTCTTATAAAACAGTCGCATGACATAATCGTTTTAGCGATATTAACGGTAACTCAGTATATAATTGCGTGTTTGAGCATGCATAGTCAGAAAATTTAAATTTTAATTTGAAAGCATTGAAATGAATCTGTGATAATATGTTTTACACAAAGACGCCATTAAATTTTAAACATTTGCTCATGTAACTCAAAGTACAGCCTTGTCTGCACTTGTATTGTCTACGGTTGAATATAAATTAGGGTTAACGGTTTTAATGTATCCGATTTCTATAGTGCTATGCCTGCAAGTACTTGTAAAAGAGATCCATAGAATGGCTAACTTCCTATAAAACACAGACATGTTACAGCATATATATTACTGCAAAATGACAGTCTTTGTAAAATACACCTCTCATTGGCTTCTTTGTTTTAAAGATGCCATTTATTTTTTATTTATGTAATGAAAAAAACACCCATTTATTGCTTGGCAAGTAACAAGAAATAATTAAAGACTTCTTTTTTCAGTGATATGTCATGGAGTTAAAGCAAAACGGTACGATGTGCATATAAATAATGAAGGCTCGTTGTAACTTTTTGCTTTAACCCCTCGATACATGAAAGCGATGCACAGTAAAAGTAATATTTTATTAACACAACGCATATTCAAATATGGATAAAGTAAAAAGGTAACATTTTGTTTTATAATCTTTCTTTTAATTAATTAAAATTATAAAAATATTTCATCCTATTAATTTAGTTAAAATAAAGGTGTGGATGATCTTAGTTTTCCTTACAAGAATTTAATTTAGAAATTTTACAACATGCTGTCTGTATATTAGGTAATTGTAAGTTATAAGAGGATTGACTGGTGCATTTTTCAGACAGCGATTTAGTCAAGTGCGTATTTGCGAAACATAAAGGTAAGATTAGGTCAACGTAGTATCGCACATTACACTTAGATAGATAGATAGATAGATAGATAGATAGATAGATAGATAGATAGATAGATAGATTTCCGTATATATGCATTATGTACAATTATATGGTCAAACAAATAAATGTATTGTATATTAATTATATACAAACACATGAATAATGTACCATGGCAAGCACATCAATACCAAGGATAACACAAAAAGAGAAATACTCTTATTTCCATTGCGGTCCTTGTTATTGATGGCATGGCATAGAAAAGGCATGGACAATCTGTTAATTGCAATTAGAAAAAACGGTCTTTAATTACAGATCTTTTGAATCGTCTAATACTTTCGGAATGTATTAAAATTGTATATCAAAGCACAATGTTTTAGCACAAATGAGACATTTAAACAACGCATATGCAAGTGTTTCACATTATAAAACATTTCAACAATACAAGTACTATAGTAAGTGGCTAAATATCTGTAAATCTAAAATCTGCTTTTGTCGCAACATGACTCACGCAATTTTTTCTCGAATTTTGATTTTGTTAATGTATCTTATTTTGGATGTGTATAGCAATACCTTTGACGAATGATTCAAAATTGTCCAGAAAGTAAGCACATACATTTGTAAGGAAGTTATTGACATTTACAAGGCCAATTGCCGCCATTGGTGCTGTTCATTGCATATATATTAATGATTTACGTGAAGGATCTGTTCCAACGTAAGATACACATTAACCAATAGTGCACTTTCTAGCCCTGAAAAATTAGATACTAAACTAATTTTAGTTTTCATTTTAATGTTAGACAGACTTAACTAACTTGAAACGTTGTACATACTTATTATTTTTATGCCTGCGAAAGAAAGTTGTTTTATGTGAATAATGAATAGACAATACAAAAATAAGCCTTGGGTTTTAGAATATGATGATAAGAATACCACTTCAAAAGAATAACCATGTAGAGCTATCATGTCTTTTGAAGCAATTATGTAAGTTATCTATTATCGTTATTTTAAGTTAACATTGGCTCCTGTTGAGGAAATTGCAGGATTACTCTAAAATGAATTAATTCTTTCCCATCATAATTGAAGGCAGAATCAAAAGTACCTGACGATATGATTATACTTTTACCTCTGAACATCAGGTTAATATAAATCTTTGGCATAACGATCAACCACGTATTGATTTTCATTTTTAAAATCGTTATAAAATGCTATGTTGCGTTCTTAGTAAGAATAGAAAATATGCCCGCAAGCCATATCGTTATATGATTGACAAATGTAATTCAGTTGTTGGAAAAATATAATTTAATTGAATCATTATAAAAACGTACACATTACTACCATTTTTGTCATGATGTGAAATTCTTTAGTCATCACAAATTTGTCAGTTGCATAATACTATCTTCAGTTGGACATCTTGAATATGCAAAGGCATTGATCTAGTTTTTTGTATTTATATTTTATTCACAAACTATATCACAATACACATATAAATGATATTAATAACATGTATATGATAAAAGGGCTCAGTCACCTGTTACGACTCTCCCCTCTAACCATAAATAGAAACAATTTGGAGGAGCTGTTAATTAAAAACAACAATATTAAAATACGCAATAAGCGATTAAGTTGTTCAAAATACTTATTCGTTTATTTTCTAACTTTCTATCATTAATTACAGTTAAGACAAATCAATACGGAAAAGAACACAGTAGGCGTAGGGAAGAAAGATGAAGGAATAGTTGTTGTTTGGCATACAAACAATAATGTAAATAGATTTAAACGCTTCTTTAAACGTATAATTTCGTTGATCCATCTGTCAACTTATTTTTTCAAGCAATGATTCGCGCTCCCTGTCATATATTTTAACAATGACTGTCAAGCGTACGGTGTAAATGAAGATCACAATGTACCCGGGATTCTGGAAGGACTGATTACCTAATTGAGTAAACGAAGGTATTCCATGTTTATTTCACTATTTGAAGATAGTTATAAAAAGCAACTTACTTTATATAGTATTTGAAAGCTTCCAGCATCTTCGCTGTTTTTAAAAACTAATCCTAAATACCGTCCCGTGGAGGAATAACAGAAAACATCATGTTTTTATAAATATGTGTTATGATTGTGAATCAAAATCAAAACCTCTGGACAGCTTTCAACGCAAATGGAAAAGCAAGATTATTTCTTTAGGGTAATCAATCTTCCTGGAGAGTATAGAACGCCTATAATACAGTGGTTGTCATTTTACTCACTGATACCGTCATTGGAGCAAATTACCGTGTTTGTCTCGAGTTTCCAATAGACAAGCAATGAGCAGCGGCCTGCAGAGGTTACTTCGATACTTTTATCAAGCATGTTGTTGTTAAGTTCAACAGGATTTAGTTAGGAGATGTGTTTTCAGTTATATCGAGGATTAAACGTTTGAAAGTGCGTTCTAAATTAAATGTATGTGAGTCACTGAGAGTAAATAATCAAAGCTTGGAGAAGAGTTCTGCGAGTAGTATCAAGTGTTTAATTATTGTGAAATTGTTACTTCCTTATTTCAAACTGAATTTAAACTAAATCGGTGTTTGGTACACGAGGACTTGGGACTTGGATTTTATCTCGGGATCTGTTTTCGGTCATATATTGTGCACATCCAAGAGGGTAATATATCGGTAATGTCTCAAGTATACTTAACATTGCGCCTTGTGCTTTTTGCAGTATAGATTTTAATGTATCTACACATTATGTCGTTGTAAAATAAACTATAAGCAAAAGATGTTAAAAAGTGATTATTATAAAATATAGTGCTCGGAATTTAAGCAAATATCAAACATGTAAACAAAGCGTATGCATATAAGTTGTTGTTTTTTTTCATTTGATTGTTTTTTAAAGTATCTACTACACTAAAAATTTAATGGTAAAATTTTGTTGGTTCAAATTGTTCCACTGGCATCCGTCAAGAGATTATGAAGAGATTATGAAGATCAAAGCAGAGTCAAAATAAATGTAGTTTTGGAAAACCTATTACGAAAAAGATGAATAACGCAAAAATACAGGACATGATTGGTACAGTTGTTTACCATCAAATACAGCATATCGTTTGTAATATAGACACAAATAAAGCACAAGCCAATTTAGAAAGATGTTTGAAACCCCCCTCCCCCCAAAGACAGTAAAAACGAATAATAGTAAACTGAAATACAAACTTGTACTTATTTACAACATTGTCGTTTGTTTAATTGCCTATTGTATCTATAATTGTTAGCTTTCAGACATGGTCCTGTCTTCCTGGTGCTGAACTAAAACTGACAAAATAAATGTTTTCTGAATATTATTTTCAATAGAATAAATAGTTATGACCAATACTTTGGCAATTCAACGAAAAGTGATAAAATAGTGTAACAAAACAGACGGTTTAAGAAAAAACTACCCTTATTTAGACGACAATATTCCCTGTGCTACCTGATATTTTGCACACATTCCTCGTAGAAGCTTACACCAACGGCATTGAACGGCATAACTTAACACTATACAACTAGCTAGTTTGTAGAACAAAACTAATCATATTTGGCGGCTAAAATGCCAACATTCCTGAATGCATATTTTAATGAGTTCTTTAATATAAGCACCTCTGTGTCTAGTAGCACCTTTAGGGTTTGTAGCTTTAGCACCCCTTGTTCTGTTAGCTTTGCACCATTAGGTGCAATTTATTTTAAAATATTATTTAATTACCCCTTAAATGCTGGCAGAAATTGCACTTTCCCATTTGACAGAAAGATGATTTGAAGAATTCTTCTTCAATTTTCATACATACTGGAGGGCAGAGCTCTATGTGCTACCTACTCTCATCCAGAACAGAACTTACGTACCTAGTACTGAGAGCCCCTTATTATATCACAATTCAGGTAACCAACCTTCTAAATGCGACACAGAGTCACACAACTAATTGAGTGATTGAGGTGTGACTGAAACGTTCTTTTAGACATTCATCTGTGTGTGAAGTTTTAGACTTGAATGTTATTTGATATTCTAAGCTCATAATCCTAACAGAGGTTTTAAGAATTAACCGACTGAACTTCAATGTATACAGCTTTTATAATTTTGCACTCATCAATTTGTCGTCACTATACAGTCCGTCGTAATAATGAAATAAACTAAATAGCAGGATTTACATCATGGCTAAAAGAATTTGTGGTTAAAAGGACCAACGATCAAGCTTGGTAATAACCGCTGTTGACTTCTTAAGCCAATCACATGAATCGACTGATTTACAAACTATAACTGTCGTGGTACTCACCAATTTACCGGCACCAATGTGTCGTCATTATAGAGTTCAGTATCAGCCAGCATATAGACCCATAACCCATATACTATGTCTCATTCCCGCCAATATGTGTCTATAATTGTTACTTTACGATGGCGTCTTCTACAAATGAAAATAAAACAGATATCGTAACGAGAGACTGCATGATTAGTTCGCGCTACGCATAATCTTCAGATGCACTACGTCGGGGAAATAAATAGTTATGGTTTATAAATATGTCGCTTTTATCATTTTCTTTCTTTCTTATTGTCGTCTTGGAAACTTTACTGTCTGCTTTAAGATACATTATACAATAAAAGTTTTATACAGTATGATAGAAATATAAACTACTTCATATGTTCTTTAAGTTTAATTATCAACAAGCAGTATGATTGAATGCATGGAATTTAAATTTAAAACAGCTTTATTTGTCTGATCAGATTTTCCCTTCACCATTTGTCAACATTGTCCATGTACACAGATCTTCTAAATGTTCCTTGATACGTATATTAATTAATGTAAGAAGAACTTGGTGCTTGAATTGCTGAAACATCAATTTTTTCTATCAAAATATCGCAATTTATCAAAGGAATACATGTTGTGTATACACTTTTAATTGAGCCTTTACTTGAATGATCCAGAAATGTAAGAGAATGTCAATTATTGGGCAAATGCCAATGATCCGTCATTGGTCCGCCCATTCATTAGGAAACACTTGGTGATCACATTTCCGTTATGGAAATATTTGACAAAATGCATGAAGTCTTAAAAGTCAATGTCCATCTTGGCTCTTTCTTATGTTTGTGCCGAACTTCTCTGCTGAGTTGACCAAATATGATAAAACAATGGTGCTGAAGCATCTCAGTCATTTAAAATCAATTTTATTTTTATTGTTCAAGTATTAGGTCCAATAATGACATAATAGAACTGTTGTGCATTCTTAGCTACATTTGCCTACATCAATGGAATTTCATATTGATTTCGATTTCTGTTATAAAACAATAAGTAAATGTTAGTTAGAGAAAGAGTTTTTACAAAATCACTAATTTAGGTTAAATTTTACAAATTCACATTTGAAATAACTATACCAATATGGCCGTTATGAGTAATTAATATTTTTTTTTATCAACATCTTATAAGGCTTATCTTAAATGAAATCAGTAATTATAGTTTTTGAATGTTGTACATGTATGAAGCCGTCCATATCCAAGGAAAAGTTTTGAAATTAATAACAGTAATATTTGAGCACAATGATATTGAACTAGAAACTTATATATATACGTGGATTTCTAGAACTTCTTCTTTCTTAATGCTCTAGAAGTTTGAATTTAACTATAGATAAAGAATTCATATTCACTGGTATATATTTGCAATTCAATGTATTTTCAAAATAGGAGTACGTATGATTTTTCGATCTAAACCATGCCTTTCTCTATTATTATTTCTTTATTAGAGTGCAGGTATAACTAGAAAACATTTCATCAAAACTTTGTTCTGTTTTGTGTTTTTCATGTTAATCAATTTTACATTTCAGATGTAGGGTCAAACAAGTTATGTTTCAGTATGTTTCGGCTGGCAGGAATGTATAACAAGCCCATGCAATGAATGCAATAACTGGTATTAGATGAATGATGTAATCTTACATAAATGAAATCTAATTATTATCTGGAAGAAAGTTTCTTGGAGAAAACAGAGACAATGTCTATCAAATCGAAACTCAAGTCTTTGAAAGAAGAATTGAAGACATTTTCGTTTTGGAAAACCGTAAGATGTGAATTTCTCATTTCTTTGATATACGTTTTTATCGGGTGTGGTTCTTGGACAGACATGCACCCAACACAAGTTTCATATTTAAAAGTGGCCTTGACGTTTGGACTTGCCCAGGCAACTTTGATGCAATGTGTAGGCCATATAAGTGGAGCCCAAATGAATCCTGCAATAACATTATCAATGTTAGCGACTGGCAAAATGGGAGTTGCAAGATCTGTGTGTTATATAATTGCACAGTGCATCGGTGCGATCGCAGGAGCTGGTATACTGTATGGTTCTACACCTGGGAAATTCCACGGCTCTCTTGGAGTGACATTTATTCAACCAGATGTCCTACCTGGGCAAGCTTTTGCAGTTGAATTCATGGTGACGTTTGTGCTAGTGTTTACGTACTTTGCGAATCTAGAGCCTAAACGAGTGGACATGGGTTCACGCTCGTTATCTGTTGGATTATCGGTACTTCTTGGACATTTGTTTGCAGTAAGTTTACTTTCCATCTCACAAATTGTATCAAAGCAGCATATCTTCTGTCTATGGTGTGAAACATTCGAAATTTACATGTCATGTGATAATCGTGATAATGGATAAATATTATGTACAGTAGGAAAAAACTTTCTTGATAAGATATGAACGTTATTTTAAACTTCGGTAATTCTTAATACCTTACTTCAAAATGCTGTCTATGTTACCATGCAGCCGACTGTAGCTTCGATTTGGGTTCACCTTAATGAGTGTAATAATTGATACTCTTCCATACTCTTGATCACATAAGCAGCAGAAGGCACGTCTGTTCGTGCCAATCTATTTGTATTCTGTCGTTAGTTAAAAGCTAACGAGAAAGAAATCTCCCATCTAACCAATTGGAGTTACGGTCACGGAATAAGATAACACAACGTCCTAGAGAATGAAGCTAAATGTAATTAGGTCTATGATATTTAGCCGAAAGAAATCATCTTCTCCTTCATGGGAATAATGGCTAATAGAGTTGCCGACATTCACAGTAAATGCTGATTACATTGTAACTGGAAGCGAAAAGGGATAAATAATGTACTAAGGCTTGAAGTGATTTGTATAATGAACTTCTCGTCGGCACTGTCATTTGACCGTCTCGACAACGTAATTTTATGAGACACATAGGAGAAAACAAAATTGTAAAGAGTCCTTCCAAACAAATTGTATAAACTCGTTTTTGCTATCTTTTAGAAGTAAAATCTTGAATTGACCTTTTTTGAAGAGAATATGTTTTAAAGCGTCTGAAAGCTTAATTCATTTTGTTGACCACATGCCAGCTGGCTTGGCATGAATGAATAGTAAGATATTGTATTCCCTAGTTACGTATTCCCATTTTACATATTGAGAATTTGTAAGAATCGATTGAATATTTTGTCAGGAAATAGCTTCATAGAAAAGAGTGCGTCTGTTGACAGTATAGTATTTCGTAATAATCCCGCTTTTAAGTTTAAAACAACGAAAACAAGACTCTTTAGACATGAAATTTCGATATAGTGAGCAGACATTCTATAACTGTGGTCAAAGTATATTTTTTTGCTGTAAATTAAACTATATATTATAATGCTTTCATTGAAATTTTAAAACTGTACATGTTTTTAAATGATGATATTTGAATAATTAATCGCCGATGTACGAACAACAAAAGTGTTGTGCTTGAAACTAAAGTAGATTTTAAGGAAATTTTGTAATACGAAAGTGCTTTAAAGTCTAATTAAACATGACATGCTATTTTGGTTTCAAATTTATCACTGAACAAATAGGTACGATAATTAAGATATGAAAAGAGAAATGCATAACGTACTTACAGCCTTTGACTCCGTATTTAATAGCTTATTAAGCTTTATAGCTTTATACACTAGTGTTTTACGCTGTTCTAGTATTTGTACCATCTCCCGCGCTGGTGATATTTAAACTTGTTTAAATATTTCCTTATTTTCTGGTACAGTAATTCTAAACTTTCCCAGTTAACAAACTAATTTTACTTTCCATTAAAGGAAATCGAAAAATTGAATTAATGGGACACCGTACCATTTGAATTTGTCTGGGAATTTCTTGTTTTTATATAATGTAGAATTTAAAGTTTGCCATGACTTTGTGATTACGAATCTCAACTCAGAATTTTACATATCGTTGAACAAAGATTTTGTCATACTAATTTTAGTTTTCAAAGTATAACGCCGCCGTTATGTGTTATGATTGTTTGCAAACCTCAGTCGTTCATTTTTTTTAAAAGTATTACATAACGCCAACAAATTTTTGCAGAAAGTAATTTTGCTTCAAAAGACGGTCATTTCTTTTATCTTAAATTGTGCATGTATATTTGTTATACAATATCTGTAACATAACTAATTATCTGGTATATAAGATATTTCGTTCATCAATTACATAGTTCTAAAATAGATAATAAAAATTATGAGATATTGACCTTATCACAACCGCTGTCTAATTAAAAAACAATAATTGAAATTTTCTTAATGGAAGTTTCTAATATTAATTGTGAATAAAACGGTATTTTTAATCTATATTTGATTTACATGGGAAAGCAATCAGATTGTAAAACAGTAACAGAAACTCAAAGTAAAGGTATTGAAGATAATATAGATAATACACTAAGAAAAGCAAACTGATCACCTAACAGATTTGATATAAGCAGGAAATAAACCGCATGGTAATTTTCATAGCATGCATTTTTCTTTTTCAATTTCTGTATAGAATTGTATAAGCTATATATAAATCTGACAGCTTTTGCCCTACATTACTTTTTGCAAGTTTCGGTATCACGAGGCCATTTTTCGAATAACACTTTCGTACTCCTGAAAATATAGCATGTTTATGTTACATTGTGATGAGAAAGTTCAATATATTTCATTGTGAGTGTAATTATTAATAAGTTGTAGGTCTTCATTCACTATGTATATGTATTGATGAACAAAACCAGTCATATCTGTAGCAATATTGTCATAAAAATAATCCAGGTTATAGACTTACAATTTACACAAGTAGATCATTAAGACATATACAGTAAACATGCACGTTTGTTTTCAGTATGATTACACTGGTTGTGGCATGAACCCAGCGAGGGCATTTGGTCCAGCAGTGATCACAAACCAATGGAAAGACCATTGGGTATGTACAAAATCTTGTCTGCTATTTCAATAAAAAACTTGGTATATTATATCACACAAAAATATTATCAATAACGCTATTGAAGCATCATATATGTAAAACATATTTGATGCATAAAACTGTCAACAAATGTTTGAAACCTGTTCACAGTCATGTATGTATAATCAGTTATAACCGATGGAAAACGATGGATTACGATGTTCACATGTTCTAGTGTGCGGGCTATTATAAAATGCTTAAACCTAGATATTACTAAAGTTTCATTATAAAAAATAATCAACTTCCACCAGCATTTCAAGTACTTTGATTATTGCTTAAATCTGAATGGGAGGCATAGTCTGTTAAATTGTGGTAGAACCAATCTGCAGTCTTTAGGCTAGTTAAACACATAAACGTTAATCTTAAATCGTTTCAAAAATTCTGCAAAACCATGTAGCAAAAGGGGACGGTATATGCACATCATCTTGTACCAACTTGAGTAGTTGAAGACAAGCAATACCTTATCCCACTAAACGGATGTTCTACATGTAATCCAAAATCACTATCATGCATAGACAAAGAATAAACCAGATTCACAGAAAAAAGACAGAAAATGAATCACTAAACTGTGAGAAAAGACACCAGACAAATGTGACATTACACTCTAACACGAAATTATGTAAATGCAACATTTTGTTTCCAGTGCAGAAAGTGAAGAACACCACGGATACATAATAGGGAACGCTTCAAGATACGATCAGTTTCCTTAAATGTTACTGAAGGTTAATATCGGTTTGAAGCACGCAGATTGCGGACTCAATCTAAGAAAATAAAATGTAAATGGCAATACATCTCGGCTTTGTTAAATCCAAATATAACCAATACAGTGACTGATGACTAAATAGTTTATATGCGTTCAATATCTGCATAAGAAATGCAAATACATTTAATCTTTAATTATACTTTTTTTATTTAAGTTCGATTACGAAGAAAGCTCCGTCGCTTATCGAAACGCTCTCAAACACTCATTCCAGATGACATCACGTTCGCGAGAGAGAGGGGCGAGTTTTTCATTACTATTGCTACCCATTTGGGTGGACTGAGGCACATGTGGCATCAGGGTCCTTGTCCAAGGACACACTTCGTGATCGGGCTGGGATTCGAACCCGAGTGATCCGTTCCGTATGCGAACGCCCATACCACTTAGCTACCAATGTCCAAAGTAAATTTTATCATCCATTCTTAAAAAGGAATATAATTTGGACGTGATGATAAAAATATTGTTATTTCTACACGTTTATAGTTTCTTGTAGATCTATATAGTAACAGTATTCATTACAGGTGTATTGGGTCGGCCCAGTTATCGGAGGAATATTTGGAGGTTTCACCTACGAGTACACACAGTGTTCATCGGACGATATACAACGATTTAGAAGTTCATTCCGACGGAAAAAGATACAGTTCGTCGTGGAGACAGACCAAAGATGTGACAGCCCGGTAACTACAGAGTTCTCGTTTGGACCTAGGACGTCGTCAAACGACGAAGACCAGAGATTGTGAAGTATTTTGACCACATGAAACACAAAAAATTTAAATTTAATATTTGCTGTGTTTATAAACAGCAAAAATTTAACTTCAACAGTTTATTACATATTGTGTAAAGGTATTTTAAATATGTTTTTAGGGAAGATTTCTTATTTATAGTTTATGGACATGAAAAGTTTTCATTCTATTGTTCGCATGAACGAGCAAAATAACGAAACTATCTGGACAAAGGTATAAACAGAACTTATTTTGACCAAGGCATAAACAGTACTTATTATGACCGAGATATAAACAGTACTTATTTTGACCGAGGTAAAGCAGTACTTATTATGACCGATGTATATACAGTACTTATTTTGACCGTGGTATAAACAGTACTTATTATGACCGAGGTAAAACAGTACTTATTATGACCGAGGTATATACAGTACTTATTTTGACCGAGGTATATACAGTACTTATTTTGACCGTGGTATAAACAGTACTTATTATGACCGAGGCATAAACAGTACTTATTATGACCGAGGTATATACAGTACTTATTTTGACCGAGGTATATACAGTACTTATTTTGACCGTGGTATAAACAGTACTTATTATGACCGAGGTATAAACAGTACTTATTTTGACCGAGCTATAAACAGTACTTATTTTGACCGTGATATAAACAGTACTTATTATGACCGAGTTATAAACAGTACTTATTTTTACCGACAAAGACGATAACTTTTATTTGTTATCAATTAATATAAATATAGATATAAATCGAAATAACAAAGGTTGTTGGTACGTTTGTGTAAATTATGGAAGAGAAAACGTTGGCATCCGAATTGTTGTTCATAACATCAACTATTACATGCTTTGTCATGTATTCATCTTATTCTTTGCTCTTTTTCAAGTAAAAACAACATGTAGGAATGAAGTTGAAGCGATATTTACTTACCATTCAAAATGACCATCAAAGTTTTGAGAAAGAGAAAGATTATAATATTAAGTTTCACTATTAGAAACTATAATAATTTACGAGTAATTCTAGTAACTAACACATACAAATCTGTATAAAAAATATTTTCCTTTTTGACAATAATGTTTAAAATCATGTTTAAGTATCATAGCCAAAATAATAATGCATTTGTTTCATAAGGTTTTTCTTCGTCTCTATCTATTGTGAGAGAATTTACTTCCTGCCTTTTATCTAAAGATAACTGTTGTTTCAAGCACCTAATTTACAATAATGATGTATGGCAACTTTCATGTTTTTTTTTTTTTAAATATTAAATATACCTGTAAATGTCAAAGGAACCTACCTTTTTGTATTTTTGTTACTTTCATATACATCAAAGCTGTTCTGAGTACACACGTGAGGCTCGATAGGTAGAAACACTCTATGTAAATAGCTTGGCACATTTAAATTTACAATTATAGTTTGCTTCGTATATCATTATCATAGAAGTCGTGTTTTACAATGATTAATAATCTGTGAATTTATATTTTGCACAAAACCTTCAAATAACATCGAAAATGAAATATAATTATGTAACTTTTGTTTGGATGTGATACTAGCGTTTTAAATTTTTGATTTTTTTTACATAGTTCAAACAAATGCAAGTTCAATTTCAAATTCTCGACGAATGACCAAAGGAATACACAAGATGTTACAAACATATAACGTGTGTAGATATATATTGTAATAGTTGCATCATTCAACCAAATTGGATATACTATTACATATTTTCTACTTTATTTGAATTATACCTGCATAATAGAAGAGTGTAATATTGTAACTTGTACTTCTATAATAACAATGAACGATGTATTCCATGTCAAAGAGGTTCTTCAAAAAAACATAGTTATGAATTAAAATTGTATTTTTATAGGTCATGTTAATATTGATTAACAATTAAACAGTCTTTCTGTCAAATGGTTGACTTATTTAAGTACCTAGTATTAGAATTATTTGAATTACAAGCTCCAGAAGGCCAGCAGACAGTGACTGCATGGACACACTCATGTAACAGACGCGCACCTTATGGCTTACATTCACTGACTTTTGCTTGAGTCGGAAACCAATGTAACCGTGTTTGGATACACATTCCTACAGCAACATGTATTGAAAATAAAGGTATCCAATTACAGCTAACGACGTTGTTAGAATTATGATTTAAGCTGATCACAATCAAGATTATTTTACTAGATTGTGAAACAACTGCTCCTGTGGTGATAATATCTATAAAGCTGATCAATACAGCCAGTCCGGTTATATATGGACATTAAAAAGCCATATTAAGCTACTGCTGGATGATTTTAATGTGTTATCTATCTAAGAAAATTTCGGTTTCTCACCACAATAATCATAATATTGCATAGTGTTTTAGCAGCACTGTCTTATTAACCACATAGTTTTAACTTTATCCTGAGACATGAACTGCGAGAAATGGAGAAATCTTCGCTTATACACATAATTAACAGAACCTCGACATCATGTAAGCTATTGATACACTTATTTTGTGCTAATGTAGATACATGTATACACAAATCTGGTCTTCTGAACGGATTTCTAAAATTACACGATTTATTATTAAAATGAATTTCGGGAAAGTACAAAAAGGGATTTTCAACTTCCTGGCTACTTTGCAATTAGCAGAATGATTTTTTTACCAGTGATGCTTTGGTTGGTCATGATTGCAGAAACACCTGCTGACTTTACCAGTTCATGATCTTGTTGAAAAATAAAGGTTCTAATGTTTTAGTAATGGTCCTTAGATGCTTGTTCTGAAACACAAGGAACATTTTCTTGATGTTTAAAGTCATACTAGAAACCTAGTATTTATATCTGACTTCCCACCTTAATAAAAGACAGGACAGATATTGACGTAACACTCCCGAAATATGGAGAAAAGTCATTGATATTAAATACGTTCCTTTATTATTATATATTTGCCAGATTTATAGGAAGGTAATTGAATTTGTATCATTGGAGGTCTACCTAAAACAAAGAAGAACAGACTTGTAATCAGCGGGAACATTTTTCTCTCAGACAATCTTAAAGCAATGACAGAGAATTGTCCACATACATATTTCCCTTGTCAAGAGGGGGAAAGGATAATTCTTTTATTATAATTTTTATGTAACTACACGTACTGTAAACTCAGAATTATTTTATCGCCTCGTTATCTCTGTTTTAGCAAAGTGTGTCAGTCTAAACCATATAGCTACTTATGTTATCTAACTCATAAAGCTTACAGCTTGACATTTATGTGACATTAAGATGTTTCCGGGCAATTTGTTCTGTCTATTTTTCAAGAAAAGTTCCGTTGCTGAACATAGGAATTTGCACATCGCATCTTAGCATGCAGTAGTTTATAGCGCTCATTATTTCATACAGATAAGGTTCAAACAACACAAACTGATGACTGGTGAAATTTTAATTAATTTGCTTATTCTTCAATCTATTGTTGTGTTGTGTCGCGTGCATTTTCACTGTCATCAATTTCAAATCACGCATAACACTTACATTTGTGAAAACTTTCTAATTTCTGCGTAACCTAATTCAGTGTTGACTTATGCTCGTACTCCTGACTAACCACAATATACACTTTATCAAATAGGACAGGCATTCACATGTATCTATCATAATCATAGAGATTCAAAATACTACCTAACAAAACAATACGACATAATGAGTCATTTCCGATACTCTTCGAAGGTTAGCCATAATATAATTTTATTAATGGAAATATGTTATAACTTCCATTAATAGTGAAAAATAAAGATAATTAAACAATTTTAAGTTTGAAAACTGGCACTAATCTCTTCAGTCTGTGACAAACAATCAACCAATTGTATTGCATTTGAAGTCATCAATTACATTACTTATTGTATGGTTACTTTCTTTAAACATGCGTTTGTTTATGCTATGTACATATTGCCTAACTGTGATATGCTGTGATACGAGCTGGTACATTCAATCTGGAATCTGAGTCTTAGCATTACCTGTTTTTCTTGTTGCTATCCAGGATCAAGGAAAGACCACATCATTATCATATCTACAGGTATTGTTTCTATACATATCTACAGGTATTGTTTCTATACATATCTACAGGTATTGTTTCTATACATATCTACAGGTATTGTTTCTATAGCTGCTCTGTCTAATTAATCCTAATATAAAGATATACATAAATAATTTATAAGCAAAGTGGTAATAATTTTCATTACTAGAACTGAGTAATGTCTTTTTAAAACCATGTTCCCTCCGTCTATCGCAATGGGTATAAAAAAAAACAACGAACACAGTTTATGTTGAAAATTATGCTCTATGAAAAAAGAAATATGTTTTTGTAAGTGGTTGAAAATTATGCTCTATGAAAAAAGAAATATGTTTTTGTAAGTGGTCAATGTTATTTCAAATTACAAATGTACTTGATGGATTTTCTTTATGAACATCCGGCAGAATTCCGAAGGAACTATTCCGGAAACTATATAGTGATCGTGCCTCTGGTTTTAAATAAGACAACTTTCAAATATTCATCGCGGTTGTTCATGCTGCTAAAGTGAAATTATGTAAAAGAATGTGGTATACGGTCCATCGCACATATAGTAATTAAAAATAATGTTTAAATCGATAAAGCAAGAAGAATCACGGTTGATTGTTATAGTGTTTCATTTCACTTTGCATAGGGTTCTACTAAATTTGAAGAAACTTGATAGAGAACCTATACGTGCATACATGCAAAGATTTCCATTAAGTTTCGCGATCGGCGAAGACAAAAAAGGAAGGCGACGCATAGCTAATTCTTATATCGCATGATGCATACGATTCACTTGGGGCTAAAATGTTCCAATGTGATAATGGCGCCAAGCAGCATGAAATGAAACATAAACAGAGAAATCTTCAAGATTGTCTGTTGCTAAGAAGTAAAGAACAAGAGTTTGAACTTTCTTTTCGTAATTTAATTATATTTCGTCACTAAATCTAGATGCAGACAAGTTGTCGACATAATCTTTTAGCTTTTATTTTAATTATTTCTGAGTGTAAGGGAATTCCTCATTTGCAATAGCACTGAGTACAATACGTTAATTGTTTTTTTCCACAATAAACATTTGCTAATGGCAAACTAAGGAACAGCTTAAAGAAAACTATCATATCAAAGTAGATTATGAATTAGTCGAATCTAGAAATATACCACCTGATTCAAAGTCGGCTAGACAAATGCAATCCAGGGAAGGCTATGATAAATTATATCCTTGTTTAAACAAAAAATGCACGATTCATATCCCTCTATTGCAATTTTAAAGAAAAGGGCGTAGACAAAAGGAATAGAAAAAATACGAATTATTAAATAATGACAATAGTCATTTTTACGAGCTCGGTTATAATAACATAGATGCTAAAATATATGTTACCATACTCGTAACACAATAACGACCAAGCACTTGGCCAATTGAATTTACTGAAGGTAATAGATTGAGAATACAAATTCCCCCCTATTATGGTCGGACTAATTTTCTTTTTGAAAACGATACAGATTTAACTGTCTCAAACTATTTGTAAGAATGTTTATTGGGTCCATAGCTCCTGTTTCTTAAAACGTTTACGAGTATAATAAGCACTCTCGGTATACAACTTAAGACATAATCATCGTTCAGAATCATCGTTCATTCCGGTAATTATTGTTCATTCCGGTAATTATTGTTCATTATGAGGAATTTCGTATATCATTATCCTGTTTACAGTGTCAGGAGATTACACTCAGGGACTATTTGTTTCAAGAAATGTAACTGTTCATTCATTTTCCTTGGTCACGAAAATAAGAGGTTTTCTTCATTATGTTTGCTTTTTATACTTTTTGACAATTTGTTTGCGTGTACAAATGGTAAGCAATTAGGTAAAGCATATAATATCGACATAGTTTGAAATTGTTATACTTCTTTTTCAGGCTAGCCATGAATAACATTCTAGTAAAATTGAATTTTAGATTGATTTTGATGGAAATCACATTAAGAACATTATTATAAATGCGAATTTTAATGTCGATATGTCAGCATTGCTTTCACGTTAGTCCCTAACTGATAGATATTCTGTAAAGTTTCATCCGTTCATTGGGTTAAGCTTAAACATAAAGAAATCTTGAATTGGCACACATTGTTCTAATTAAGTATGTGCTAATAACAACAATTCCTTATATCCAATGCTATTGACACTTCTTCTCACTCAAACATGTGGACGTCATTCTTAAGATAGCGTCTTCTACAGTTGAAACGAGTATTATCGTTAAAAAAGTATACTTTGTCTTAGTAATCACAATAACACTGTACCTCATTGACTCTTAAAAAAAACCTGGTAATAGTAATTTTTAACTGCACATATATATAAATTTGTCAAAACTCTAAAATCAAATTTTTTTCCACATAATGATATTGCAATTGAAACATATACATTTCGGGTAATTACATATATCATCAGTGGCAGCTTTATTTTCTCTAGTTACCCATTGTAACTAGTAAACTAGGAATAATTATTAGCAGTTTAAAGTTGGTGTAAATTTGTTATAAGTAATTTTTGAAGCAAACCAGTCAACTCCTCGTGATATTTTCGTGTATTTTTCATGTCAATTTGAAGTTAATCTATATTTCGGTTGGTAGATATGCATTATATTTCCTTGCAATTAGTAAAAGATATATACTTTGAAAGAGATTCTATCAAACAGAAGCATATTCTGAGGGAAGAGATTTATTTTTTTATTAATTTATAAACGTTTTAACTTTGAACTTTAAAGTTGCCTAGGCATTTCATGTGCCCAGGCGTTTTTGATGTAATGTTTTTCTTATATCATTCTATATGTAGTGTACATGTTAATGTTTTCCAATGATACGTTTACTTCAAGTTCAGGTTAACAGCTCAGCTGATTTAGCATGTAATACTCAATACATTTCCTTACAATGCATCACTTTTGCAGCACTGTGCTCGTACTTATTTAGTAGAATTCTCGTAGTAGCCAATTTCTAAAGGAAACAAATCTCCCATCAAACCAATGGAATTCAGAGAGCCTGGACGGAACAAGATAAAAAACCTCTTGGAATGTAGCTAAAACTTGTTAGGCCTGTGATAATGAAAGAAAATCATATCTTCGTTTTTGGAAATAATGGCTAATAGAGTTTTTGACATTTTCAGGAAACGCTGATTATATTGTAACTGGTGGCGATAGGGGATTATTGAATGTACTATGGCTTTCAGTGATTTGTATAATGAACTTCTCGTTGGCGTTATCATTTTAATGTCTCGTCTCGACAAAGACATTGCATGAAACAAAGTTGTGAGAGAACGCAAGGCCCAATACTTGGATTAAAACATAGTATGCTAAATCCTGTGTACAATCTGTTAGCACGAATAAACATTTAAACTATCTGCGGGAACATGCTAAAATCGTTCTACAGTTTAACTCCTTTTATTGACCACATGTCAACTGAATTAGCATGGAAGGGTACACATAATGTTGTATGTTGTTAGTTACATTTCTTATTTTATTTTGAGCGAGAAAACAAAACAGTGCGGAGGAATAATCATCTCTATTCATGAAGAGGCTTCATAAAATTGTACGTAAACTGATGTTTCTGCTGTGGTTCGGACAATAAAGAGTTATGACACACTTTCAAGTTATTTATTCAGTTCATTTCCGAAAATTAAAATTCAAAACCCACGTCAGACTCACGAGTCTTTGCCATTTACTTGGATAAACAAATGCCACCATCGACAAAAGAAGAATGGAAATTCAACAACACTTTATTACAGCAACGTTTTTATACCGTCATAGTTATATTGTGTTTTTTATACCTTCAACAAATCGATATATGATTTTAATGAACTGTAGAAACAATGGCATAAGTGTAGATTCCTGTTTGTATCAGGGATATTTTATCAATAACTATCTCGTTTTTCAACGACAACAGAGTCTCTAAACCGTGACATATTGTAGTTGTACAGACATTTTATTACAGTCGCTTTTTTGGCGAGGCCTTAGTATACTTCTTTCTGTTATAAGAAAACAATGTTTAATAATTTGTCAATTAGACCTGTAAAATTGCTTCTTTCCTAAAAGCTGGTTTTTACAAAAATGCAATTAAATCATAATATAATAGTTAAATAATGAATCATAATGCTTCCCCACATAGCTGGCCAGCATCGCCGATAAAAATGCAATGAGAAAGGTGTTTTATATTTTGAGGCCTCAACCTGTCTTTCAAGTGTACAATGGATAGTAACTGTTTTTCATGCATTCATTAAGCAGTAAAATGACATCTTCATCAAATGAATATGCTGTTTCAACAAATCATATTAAATTATTTAAATTGAAGATAAATCTAAATCTTTTGACTCACAAGCTGCATAAATTTTATCTAATGACATTGGATTTCGTCAACAATTATTGAAATCATCTGCAGGCTTTCATAATTTTCAGTTTTCAATTTGGGATTATAATATCTTCTTACTGTAAATGCTGACATACTTTACGCTTTTCGTCTCATACTTTTGATTTAACTTCAAAAGACTTGTTACCGTGCCTTTTCAATTTGTCTTAAATGCTGCATGGTCCTGCACATTTGTAAAACAATGCCTTCTACAACAAAAGTAGTCTTATTAAGTGTCTACTTCTGATATAAACTGACCCACTCTTCCTCTAAATAAATAATTAAAAGTTATCTACGCATATAATGGCAACACACAAAAAGGCTTTCCTGCATCAAAAGCGGCCATATGGATTATAGTGACAGAGCTTGTCATATACGAACAACCTACGGCAGCCGCAGGCTGATTATATTGATTTCGAACATAAGCTAAAGAGCTATGATTTAATTAAATAAGTGGATTTTTCTTACGCTTAATGTGAATAAAACGATTCGTTTTAATTTATATTTAGTATACATCTAAAAGCAATCAGAATACAACAATTAAAGTGACTGTATTGAATAATTAAGATGATGACTAAAGTCTGTTTTTCTGTGTTTTCCCATTTTAAATTACATTTAACACCTCGGGAAATTAAAATGTATAAAAGATTCGGAGAATGAATGTACTTTTGTAATCATGGATGTTCATGGATGTGTTTAATAGTTTCAACGCGCAAGTTCAGTCTTTTATAGTGACGACTGGCAAAAGTTAACAAATAACTACAAACATATTTTTTTTCAATATGTAATGCTACATCGTTTTCCTGTTTTACTGCATTATAATATGACAGTCATATTTTCTATTAAAAATTATTTTAATATTTCTCAATTATTTGAATAATACCGACATTATTGGGAGAAAAAATCCGTTTACTTAATTATACATAAATCTCACAGGAGCAACAATATCTATGTTTTTGTTCTCATTTACTAGATAGTCATTCTACCAAAAGTAAAATATTTGCAAACTCTTGTTCAAATATTACTTCTCAGATGTTTTAATCTACTTTAAACACTAAAACTTTATTTCATAGTATACTTAGTTAATGATAACATAATGTTTCTGTCAACTGAATTATTTTGTTGTTTAGAAGAGATTTAATTAGATTTTTGCCTAGCATGCCAAACTGCCACCAAAATCGTTGAAATTTCAACAATCTAAGGTAAATATTTGGGAAACTGCCACCAAAAACGAGGACAACTAAACAATTTAAGGTAACACTTGGTAAAACTGCCACCAAATACACTGAAACTCGACAATCTGAGGTAACATCACGGAATACTGTCACCAAATACGTGGTACATTCAACAATCTAAGGTAAAAAAAAAAAAAAAAAAAAAAACAACAACACACACACACACACGGAATACTGTCATCAAATACATGGAAAACTCAACAATCTAAGGTAACATTACGGAATACTGTCGCCAAATACGTGGAAAACTCAACAATCTAAGGTAACATTACGGAATACTGTCACCAAATACGTGGAAAACTTAACAATCTAAAGTAACATTACGGAATGCTGTCGCCAAATACGTGGAAAACTCAACAATCTGAGGTAACATTACGGAATACTGTCGCCAAATACGTGGAAAACTCAACATTCTAAGGTAACATTACGGAATACTGTCTCCAAATACGTGGAAAACTCAACAATCTGAGGTAACATTACGGAAATTGTCGCCAAATACGTGGTAAACTAAACAATCTAAGGTAACATTACGGAATACTGTCGCCAAATACGTGGAAAACTCAACAATCTAAGGTAACATTACGGAATACTGTCACTAAATACGTGGAAAACTCAACAATCTAAGGTAACATTACGGAATACAGTCGCCAAATACGTGGAAAACTCGACAATCTGAGGTAACACTACGGAATACTGTCACCAAATACGTGGAAAACTCAACAATCTGAGTTAACACTACGGAATACAGTCGCAACATACGTGGAAAACTCGACAATCTGAGTTAACACTACGGAATACTGTCGCCAAATACGTGGAAAACTCGACAATCTGAGGTAACACTACGGAATACTGTCACCAAATACGTGGAAAACTCAACAATCTAAGTTAACACTACGGAATACTGTTGCAAAATACGTGGAAAACTGACAATCTGAGTTAACACTACGGAATACTGTCGCCAAATACGTGGAAAACTCGACAATCTGAGGTAACACTACGGAATACTGTCACCAAATACGTGGAAAACTCAACAATCTGAGTTAACACTACGGAATACCGTCACCACATACGTGGAAAACTCGACAATCTGAGTTAACACTACGGAATACTGTCACCAAATACGTGGAAAACTCGACAATCTGAGGTAACACTACGGAATACTGTCACCAAATACGTGGAAAACTCAACAATCTAAGATTACACTTTGGAAAACACTACAACTAAACTCTGTTCTGTAAATATAAGACATTCACTATATGTATGATCGTAAAACAATGTAACCGTTTTTTGAGATGCAGTCCAATTGCAATATGACTTATTCATATTTATAAAGTCCATATATTTGCGAGATTTTCAGGAAAGTATTTAAATTTAATTTTACAGGGGTCTCTCTCAAATAAAGGGCAGATATGTTATCAACAAGACATTGTAATGCCAGAGAATATTTGGCAATTACTAGGTTTGTGGGTGAAAATAAGAATCTTTTCCTTATGTTCGACATGTCTAGAAATACATTTACTTGAAATTACTTTATTCTTCCCAAAACCTCAATTTCGGTATTAAGCTAAGCTATATGACTTCTGTCATTTTAATGTTGCAAGTTGACTTATATGGTATGCGTTTCTAATCAATTTCCGTTTCTCAAAGACGCAGTTCGCACATCGTATGATGTATTAGAAGCATTGTTTCAGTGCATAATTATGATCAACAAGGGACTTTCAGACTACAGAATTATTACTATCACCTGCGACATCAAATGAAACAAAAGCATTAAAGTTTTCAAGAAATGACATCTCTGATGGATTACAGTGATAGGAAATAAGACACAAGACTTAAACATATGCACGAGATTCTTGTAAAACATGTATGCCCGCCAAACGTTAGCCATTGAAGAACACTGAGCCATTTGCTTTTGACATGTTGAGCTCCAAATCGATAGGGGTCATTTATTTGTCATGACCAACCAACCTACCAATTATGATGACACTAGGCAAACTTGGTTATTGATCGGCCAATGTTTGGTCTGCCGGCAGAACGATGGACCGCCATGTGCAAACCAATATACGCCGCAATCGTCGATGGAGGTTTACTTATACGGAAAATTAAATCTTGTAGACTCTTCAGGTTGGTATTTTGGCAATAGGTAATCAGCATTTAAACATCGTTTGACTGGAAATGGATCGAAATATACCAGGTGGTTGGATTGCAATAAAACTGGACTTCCGCTTAAGATATATTCTAACACAAGCGTCTGCTTTTCCTATATAAACATATAGGGAAAAGCCTGTATTTTATTTTACGATAAAATACAGCACGTTTTTCCAAGGACGACGTGCCTTAAATGACGTAACAACGTGACGTATGTAAACAAGCGCGTCCAATCGTATCTCGCGTTTTAAGGTTACAATGATGTACTGCTATCCGTTAAAAAAAGTTCAGGATTGTTTTAAAAGAAAATAACGTGTTAGAATTGTTCCCTATATTTTATCATTGAATAAAATACAATCAGTTATTTGGATGCGATTACTACGCATCCAAATTTCTGACTATATTATTTATTATACATTTATTATTTCTTAATTGAGCAACATGACAGGAACGTCTACGAAATAATGCCGACTATTTGGTGAAAGATTCACAACACATCTGTCGGTAAGACTTCGTAATTTTTAGTTTTCACTTTATTACAAATGCACATTTTCATACTGTACCATTGCTCCATTTGCTGTGAAGACACTAGACTTGTTTTTGAAAAACCGGATGTCCCCCACTGAAAAACCATTTGTGAAATTTATTGTATAACTCACTGTGACATCAACTTTTGATCTACTCACCCCCAAAAATAGGGAATATTTATTTTATGAGACCAATCATAATAGGAAGTTTGAACACTGTTTATCTGTACCGGGTACTGACTTTCAACGGTCGGGGCACTGTGACCGTGACTTTGACTTACTGACCAATAATATGGATCATCTACTCAAGAAGGAAAATCATCATATAAAGTCTTAAGACTGTAGTCCAAAATGAACTCAAGGCAGTGAGTGGAAACGAAATGTGACAGACAGGGAAGGGGCTGGGGTCATAATATCATGTGTAATATCGTAAGAAACACTGCTGTAGTAGTAGTTTCTTATATAAACACTTTTATGTCTTCTATTAACTAAAGATTTCACTAAACCCTTGCCTCTAAGTGGTACATATACAAGTAAATAAAAATATGATGAATACAGGTAACATGTACTCGACGCTCATCGAATGAAGTTTAGCATAATCGGAAGCGCATCACGTTATACAGGAACCGCCATGTGTTTGAAAAGAGATATATTATTCGAAAGATGTTCGAAAGAACTACGGAGGAATATTTGCGAAGAATTACTATTAACCAGACCTTCAGTTTTGGCAAGACAATTTTTGCTTTTGACTATTCAATAGATATAGGCAGAAAACATGATCCTTTCCATGACGGCCATTATTAATACAGGAGAATTATTGAAAGGCATTTGAAAGGTCATACATTACTTCTGTAAATGATTTAAGAAATAGGTTCTGAACAAAGCCCGTTCATGAGAGAAAACTTACCCCTCTTCGGCAAAAGTTTAACAAATCAAATTGTCTTCATTAAATTCGGTCAGGGTTCACAAGGGAAATTGGAAGACCAGTTTCTATCGAGATTATTAAAGTTTTACCTTTCAGAGATTTTCAGAGATAAAATGACTTAAAATCAACTTTACAGAAAATTGCGCAGAGATGATGATTATTATAACTGAGGAGTGAGGAAGCAGTCAAGATGCTGACGAATCAGGTCTTATTTACAAATCGCATGCATTCGCTTCCCTTGAGGCGTAAAATTCGCTACGTGGTGATGATACTGAGCAACATAAGATTACATATGACCAGTCAATTCTTTAAGATATCGATAGTCAAGAAATCTGTAAGAAATGTTTTTATTTACTCCTTGACCAAATTGCGGTTGAATTGTCTGCATGAACTCATCTGTCACACTTAAAGACTATTTGATAGGTGGAGAAAGAGTAATCTTATAGATTCTCTATGCTGATGACTCAGCAATTCTTGTGTCTGCCAAAAACAAGTATGATATTGAAAATTTCTTAAGTCAGGACCTGAATATTGTCAGTCAATGGCTCATATGTAATAAACTATCTCTTCATCTTGGTAAGACAGAATCTATTTTATTTGGGTCAACGCAAAGGTTAAAAAAACAAGCAAATCTTGAAATAAATTGCAATGGTCAATCCATTGAATCCAAATCTTCAGTTAAATATCTTGGTGCTACCATTGATCAAAATTTGTCTTTTGAGTCTATGGCTAGGTCTGTAATTAAGAAATCCAATGCTCGGTTAAAATTCCTGTACCGTAAAAGTGAATTTCTCACTCTGCATACAAAAAAACTGTTAGTTACATCACTTATACAATGTCATTTTGACTATGCCCTTCTACCTGGTTTAATAGTTTAACACAGGAATTAAAAAACAAGTTACAGGTCACACAAAATAAACTTATACGCTTTGTGTTGAATTTACATCCAATGTCACATATTGGAATTGAGCATTTTACGTCTGAACTGGTTACCAGTTTCAAGTAGAGTTAATCAGATAACTCTCTGTCATGTTTATAAAATTAATTCTAATGTTGCCCCTTCATATTTAAGTGAACACTTTACCCCTATCAATACTGTTCATGATTATCCCACAAGGTTTAGAGCAAAGGCATATCCCTCCTTTGATGGTACAGGTTTTTCTATGTCAGATAGTAAGAGATATGCTCTCCCTGTGGTCAAAAGTTTTGGAAAAAAATCATTTGCATACAATGGTTGTTGTCTATGGAACAGTCTGCCACAAAATGTGAGGGATGCAACTACTATGTATTCATTTAAAGCAAGGTTAAGGAACATTTTTTAAGCTTAACTTGACTTTTTTAATGTCTTTCAATCAGGGTTTTTATACAAACTTCTCTTAAGGCATTTTGCTGTGATTTTTTACTGTGATAAATTGTATCTTCCTATGTCATACAATACTATATCTTAAGGACCACAATGGAAATAAGAGTTTGTTTTAGCTCTTTTTTGTGTTATCCTTAACATATAATGTTGATTGGCATGGCTATATTAATTCATACATGTTTGTTTATTGTTTTATTGTATGTTTTAATTATAAGTTGCCATGTAAATTGTACATTTTATGTTGAAATAAATCTATCTATCTATCTATTACGTGTGATTTTAATAATAAAGAACTTACAATAAATTACAAAACGTGTAATCTTTTTTATTAACATAACAGTTTGTCATTACACGACATTCGTTACCAATATATCATTTGCTACGTTCTAAATAAAATGCAATATTCGTGAAATAGTTAAGCATATCTTTCTATGTTGTTAACTCGTCGTTCTCCGGTATTGACAGAACAGTCTTGATGGAGAAACACGATATAGATATTCTGTCATATTTCAGCGGTTCATTAGATTCATATAAAACACAACGTAACCTTGTTATTGATGCAATTTGCTTTACCAGGCTGTGTAAGTAATTACAATTGATTATACGGATTGCTGACAAAAGGTCTTTACAGTCAATTGGTTTTCTGTTTGAGTCATTTTTACACGAGCAGCTTATGGAGATATTGAACTTTTTGACTCCATAACATAAAAATAGGATAACACATATTCCAAGAGAAATAAAATAATTGATTTGTTAAGTCATAAGGTATTGTGAAGTTAATTAATTTGGTTCTTTTTAACTCAGGACAAAAAAGCGTGGGATAAATGTTATTGCACGTTATAATTTGATATTTTCGACAGATTATAATGATATTTATTTTATTTCTATTTTCATCATTTGAATTCATGAGTATACACTTTCTTGCAATTCTCAGCATTAATGATAATAACAATTTATATAAACGTCTTAAAGTATATTATTAATATGCAGTTATTCGTATTGAAAACAATCATTGAAAGCCCATAAAACTTTCGAAATGTGTGATTTCAAGGGGTGCAACGATAATGTCAATCCCGTATTTGCGATAAATTGCGATACAGTCATCTCATATTGCTATATATTGATGTAACTGAAAAACAAAATGAAAAAGAAATCAGTTTCTCCATTGCGTTATCACCTGAAAGGTGTGTAATTATAAGCAACAAGTATACACATATGCTTCACTACATTACCTTGATCATATGAATTATTGTTACATGTCTAGATAGTTTGTGTTTCTCTCTGTACACGTATAGTTTTGTTTCTCTTATTTCAGTGCCAGTATTAAACAGAACAAATACCCATATATCATGTCCCTTTCGTGCTATAGTTTGTTGGTAATTGTTACTTGTGACAGCGTCTTCTACAAATGAAAATGAATTCATATCGTAACAAGATTGCAGGATTAGTTTGTTACATATAATGTCGAGAAATAAATAGTTTGGGTTTATAATTATGTCGCTTTTATCCCTTTATACTGTTGTCTGGAACATTTTACTGTCTACTTCAAGATGCCTAATCCAATAAGAGTTCTTAATGGTGTGACAGAAAATGTAGACTTCGTCCAAAAATCTTAACACAGAAATGGAGAATTGTCACCAAGTACACAGTCCCCAACTGGATACGACGGAATGAGATGAACATATAAGTTTTATGACAATCATTAAATAGATTAGGGAGATATAGCTATTTGACCCAAATAGTGAAGTTTACCTTTGTCACCATGATGAGATGAATATTTGATCAAAATTTGTTGAAAACCTTCAAAAGGATAAGGAGGTATAGTATGCTATGACCTTGACATTGAAGCAAGTGTTGTTGACAATGGATTTAATAAGATAACATTTCCACAAAATTTCAAGAAAATTCTTCAAAAGATGGTGGAGATAAAGATAGATAGATTTATTTCGGTAAAAACGTACAAGCATGGTAAAACATGATACATTCAATGATAAAAAATATTATAAAAGCATGCTCATGAGAACCATGTCCAGCACATTAATACCAAGGATAACACAAAAAATCACAAGTAATTTCCCCTTATTTCCATTATGGCCCTTGATATTAATGGCACAACATAGCAAGACATGTTTATTAAAAAGCAATATGACTTTATACCTATTTATGACTTTCACCTTGAACAGGATTCCTTGAAACACGGACATTGCATGTTGTCTCTTATTAGTGAATTTTTGCCTAAATTTCAAAAATATCCTTCCAGGCCTTGAGGACATATAAGCCTATGACCTTTGACACTGAAATACAAATGTATGACCTTAACCTTGACATTGAAAGGTATAGACAAAACCTGTAAGAAAACATTTAAACCCTTACTGTATTCCGTACATGTAGTAGTTACAGCCCAGTCACAAGATATTTAATCATTTGGTTTCAGACTTTTGGAATTTGCATGTGACATGATAACTATGATGAAGCTTGAGTCTCCAAGTGTCTAATGCTCACAAAGATTGGCCATATATCGGCATTGTATCTTTAAGAGACAACAGCTGTAGAGTTCATTCGTATAGTGCTTAATGTGTAAGATTCGCAACCAAGAGGGTCCTTAGTAAGGCCAGTTCTCTGTGACTTCGACAAAGATATTCTACATTTAGATGCATCAGTCCAGGCAGATCTAAATACATACAGAAATGACAACTGCTGACTGCTTTTCTGTTTATCGATCAAACGTGGTATTTTGAAAGCATTAATATTAGTTCGGGATAACTTATTGTACTATAGGTCAATTAATACACCGAGCAAATATTATTTCTCCAGATTCAAATTCCAATTTTCATAAGTTCTGTTGGCTCGATTTGATAAAAATAGACGTAATATTAAAATTCCGACCAAATGCTAAATAATTTTGAAATGTTAGAATACGTTTCATTTATAAATAGTACCTTTACTAGCAAATTGTTAAAAATTGCAACTAGCTGGATGTTACATGAGTAGTTTGTTAAAACCGGTAATTGCCTGTACTACAAATCATGTTTTACTCCACCTTCTACACATTTCGTCGCGACTGCAGCAGATAATGACTATTGTCGTGTCAGTAGTATTCTGTCAATAATACTACATGCGCAAAAATATACCACCTTATTAGTTGCATTGGAGTAACATGCACGGGAGAAAGGACCTCTTTGAATGAAGTTAAATGTAGATTGGTCTATGATACTTACATGAAAGAAAATCATTTCTAATTTATGAAAATAATAGCAAATGTAGTTTTTGGCATTCATAGAAAAGGCTGGTTGTATTATACATTGAGGCGACAAGGACTTATTAGATATACTATGGTTTTTGCTGGTTTCTGTGATGCACTTATTGTCGACTTTATCCTTTGAACGTCTCACAGATGACAAACGGGTCCTTAAAGAAAAAATAATGTGTAACTTTTGAACTACATTGTAATAGAGATACACTTTTGATGTTGACAGTAATACGTTCAAATCTTTAACGGCAAAAACACTTTCGAATATGTATTGACTGAAATGGCGCGTGTAAAATTATAAATATTATTGTAGGCTTGAAACAATATGTATTTATGGGAACAGACACTGAGAATTACATAAATTTATGGCTTATAAGAATAGGTCATCCTGTTATTTTAAATAATATTTTATTTACTCAGAACATTTACCAAATATGAACATAACATAATTGGTACATACAGACTAGAGTAGAAAGCTAATAGCTTTTTATTTTATAAACTCTCTCCTCTGAAGTATAAATTGCATCTAAAGTAACACTATTTCAGTCTATTTACAAAATAGAGTTGAATGTTCTTGTAGTTTATTCTCAAAACTTGTTACTATGTTAACTTTGCAAACTTTTTAATTTAGAAATTATCAAGCGAATTTGTACAATGTGATGTCAGATAAGGTAGCTAGGACGTTCTTTTCAGGTGAATGTAGGTAATAGAATATAACTGTTGAAGCTCTTCTCGCTATGTTCTAAACTTAGAGCGTTTGAAAAAATAATTACAGGTGTCTTCAATATCACCATATTCATACCATGGACTGTATATAATGTTTTTTTATAGAAGTGTTCACATAGTGAGCTACAATATGTTCTTATTCGTGTATGCATATTTGTTCATCACGATGTCCTATATGGTAGTGTTTAGGAATCTGTTGCACATTTTCAGCATTGATGCCAGGGTATTGAATATTTGAGCACTTAGGGCCCCTTTGTCATATTGCGCATCATGTGAGAAAACATGCAAAACCCACTAATCACCGAAATTCTCACACAAGCCGTTAATTGGTAAGCTCTTGCTTCTATGAACAAACGCCAACAAATACAAATTAATGTATATCAGAGCTAAATGAAATTAGAAACATTATTATAATATCTATAATCGTGTGTGCATTCATAGATAGTTTATCAATAACCATTTCCCTTTTCAATTTACGACAACGGCATTAGACTCTCCGATTCTTGGCAATTCGATATTGCGCAGACATTTTATTACAATCACTTACAGGATGGCCGAAACAGTCTTTTTTAGTCGTGTAAGAAAACATACAATGAAATGTTATCTTTTCGTTGGCACTTCAAATCTGTTTTTACTTTTGAACGCTTAAATAAAAATGAATTTTTGAATCATTATTAAAAATTGAAAGATGTCCCTGTGTATTTAAGAACTTTTCTGGTTCTCACAACAACCGTACAATCCATAATTCTCATATATCAAAGTTTGATGTAGCTAGCTGACATTAATTAATTTTACTCATTAAGGAGGCTTTAATTAAATGTTTTGTCAAATGCTGGATCATATACAAACATGCTATTAGTCAAATACATGTATGTTCCTTTTGTAGTTGAAGCTCATCGAGTGTTTTATGAGTCCAACAACGCAATTTACAATATGTTATTTTAAACCTAACAAAAAATCGGCTGTTTATCACAGAATAACCTCCGAGATATCCAATATATGACAAAAGACGGTAGAGACATTAAAAGGAAACACATACAAATATCAACAACACTTATTGACATTTACAAAGTCCATATATTTGCCAGATTTTCAGGGAAGTAATTTGATTTGTATCTTATAATAGTCTACCTCAAAGAAAGAACAGACGTCTTATCAGCAGGAACTTTCTGCTCTCAGACTGACTGGAGGCAATGGCAGAGTATTGTGGATGTAAAATCTAATTGGTGGTCTAGAGGGTTTGTAATCGTTTTTATTTATTCTGAAGGACTAATCATATGGATCTATAAATATACTGAAAATTGTCTTTATCGCCTCAAAATTGTCTTTCGGCACAGGAAATCATATTAAACATTACAGCTAATGTTGTTATCAGATTCAATAAGATTACATATTAACATTTGATTAAACTGACGACTAAATAGCAAAACTGCATAATTATTACCCTAAGCTACGGTATGAAATAAAACAAGCAGACACCTTTTCAGGAATGACATCTTTTGTGGATAACATTTATTAAGTACAAGACATAGACTTTGTACAAAAACGTTTATGTTATTAACCCTTGTGTATATCAAAATGATTAGCTTACTGGAATTAGTCAAATTAATTGATCTGAAGGTGCTTTTATTTCTCAGACAAACGTGGAACAACAGTGAATTGTCAAGAGTAAATTTGATTTCGTTTTGTTTCCTAGCTCTTCAATAAAACAATACCTCATAACTTTAATTTTGATTTTAATTTTTTTTTATTCTTTTCGCAAACTCTACACTACATTTGACGTTGTGAAACCAAACTGTAGTAGCAATGGAAGTGACACAAAACTATTAAAACAATGTACACGATTGCTCAAAATTATACTATTCTGAAATTAAGCTCTAAAGAGATAGCTTAATATAGGCACTCGTCATTTTATAATTAATAGTTTCTGTCACGAGTACGAGGGGACTGTTTTGGCGGGAACGAGGTGCTGTCTCGTTTCTTGGTCACTGTACTCGATTCAATGTCATCTACCACTGTGTGAAATATAATCTCAGCTCAGTGAAGGTTTCAAGCATGTGGAATTTAAGATAATCAATAATTTGGATAAGACATAGTTATGGTCCTTAGTCACTGCACTTACTGTCAATGTCCTCTGGACTATCACCGTTTTACATATCAAGTAAATCCACTGAATAGTTATGGAAGTATATCCCGGACACACATAATTTCATATCACAAAGGTAGGTAATTAAACAGCTGTGCAATAAAGAGTTATGCTATGAAGGCTAAAGCCCTCGTGCCATTATGCTTCCTGCCTTTATATATCAGATACACCTGGTGAATAGTTCTCTGAAATTAGCGTACACGGAATAGTATTGGTAACATTTTCAAAGTGCATTGAGTTGCTATGTGCTCAAATTTGTTTATCACAGTAACAGTACAATATGTACTAGTTTCAAATTAATTAGCAATTTATCACAATCTGTTTTTATTATGTTTTAGTAAGAACATGTAAGCGTTCACAATTACAATAGAGAAGGTCATGTGTCCATAAGAGTTGTGCCAAAGTCAGAGAATTAGTCCCTGCAATTACAATCCATTCTCCTAGAAAATGGTTTAGATTGAACTGTCTTAAGATATTTACCGCACCGATTGCTTCTTCAATTTCTTTAAACATTTACGGTTTAATCAGGAGGCATTACGTTTAATACGAGGGGTATTAAATAAGTTTTGAGACTTGCCTTATAAATAAGACTTAAATTGATTTACGGCAAATTTCTTATATCAATCATTCACAATATTTCACTTAGAGAAAACGAACATTTAAATCCGAGATATGCATGGCGTGAAAGCTGCACAGTAGTCTGGTCTTGGTATACTCGAAAACCATTAATGCACAACAGAGCCAAGAGCGCTTCTTAAGTTGTAGCCGCGTCCAGCAAGCATTTGTTTTCAGTACAGGAAAGAGAAAGTCATAGGTACACAGGTCTGGCAAGTATCGACGGTGCTGCAATTGTTTGACATGTTAGTCACGCAGAAACTGCTACACGCTATTAACCTTCCATGTAGATGCATTGTCAAAGACAAGACAGATACACCTCGGACCATTTCGTCGGCAAAGTTTTATGCAGTTATTTCTTACTGATTTCAATACCTAATCTCTATAAAACTTTCCACAGATCTGCCAAGTGCACTGGGTATTTGCACAATCGTTGGAATTGAAGATAATCGCATAAAGATAAAGTTTAGAACTTTGAGTTCGTTTTCCTATATTCGGTATTTCTTGTCCTTTCAATGGCCATAATTTTTATTATTAAACCGTCTTTGAGATTCGAAATAATAGCTCCAAGTTTCGTTTTTTTACAACTTATAAGTCAACGAAATCTTCGTGCATATACCAAGCTATAACTTTTGCGGATCTCTAAAAACATCTTGAATAACCCGTAGTGATGTAAGGGCAACATCCTTTTCCCGCAAGTTTTGTAGGGATGAATATTGCTACTAATTATTAAAGACAGAATCATCATTCATCCCAGTCCTTATGGTTCATTAGGAGGAACTATGTCTTTATCCTGTAAACAGTATCAGGGTATTTCCCTCAGACATCATTTGAAATGAATGCGATTATTTATTCTCCTTTGTCAGGAAAACGTTCTTTTCTACATTGTATCTGCTATTTTTCTCTTTTTTGTCAATATGTTTCGCGAAGCAATTAATATACTTAAGGACAAAAGTTCGATATTGTTCAACTGAATTTTAATTATCGATTACTTTTAATTTTTCATTTGCAAATTTATATTTTGGAACTACTTGTTACAACACAGGGCGTTTAGAGTTCTATACAAACCGTGGCGGAATAAACTATGAATTTCAAGTTTACCTAAAGTTTATGTATATGAAGCTTATAGTTTACATGTAATCACTTACATTTCTAGTGAATGTTTTACCAAAGGATAGTCAAATCGAAAGCCGTAGAAACTTTTTAAGGTTGAGGCCAATGAGCCTACAACACATGTTGCACATGTTTTCAACGTCCACGAGCATTATGTTCGATGTCTACGTCAACGTCACGAACATTGAAAAATTATAAATTGATTTGAAAATGAATGAAGTATCCGATTTTGGCCTTTCTATTCATTTAGTTATACCGCACTGAAATTTTGTCCTTAAAGCTGCTCGCTCTCAGTTATCGTTGAAAAAAAAAATTCTTAATCATTAATATAAAACTAAGGACTAGAATAAAAAAATAAGCAAAAATCTAGGTAGAAGTTTGCATAAATCGATTGATAAAGTTGGTTACACGGCACCACTACACTATATGTTTATATTGAAATTTCAAAAGCGTTTGCAACGCTTTTGAATTTGGTAGCGTATTTATTTTTAATGTAAGAGATAAACGTGACAGGATTTTTTACTGGAGCCTTTTTATATCACCGTAAGTTCTGAAAAACGTTATTTACATACAGTTTGAAGAACTTTATTTTTTTTACTAAAATCTGAGAGTTAGCAGCTTTAAGTATACAAAGTACTAGTATTTCAATCTGACATCAACCCTTATAGTGTAACCCTGCATAGTTCAGACTTTTTAAAGGTCAGCTTTGATGTTAACCATTTGGAACCTAGGAAATCGAATTGAAAAACCTACGATAACTCCCAAGTCAACACTGTAAAGAAAGACCAGACTGGAAGAGGCTAATGCGTTCGTATTATCAAATGGTTCTCATTCACATTTGTTTTCATAGTAGATGAATAGTTTACGTTTCCTTCTTAATCGTATTTATTTGCAGGGTTGTCTTTATGCTGAGGTGTCTTTAACACCTTCTTGATTGTTACAGTAATGTCTTTACCTTATGTTTTGTCAAAGTGCGGACAGCATATAAATACTAGGGTCAACATACAATCAATTCATATGTAAAAGATCGGCTTAGAAGTGTTCTCGAACATTTAGCGTTAAAGAAAGATGTAATTAAGATGGTCATTGCTTAATCTTTCTCACCTGATGCAACACAGATCGTCTTTAATTTATGCTTAGTAGACATTCCTGGCTAATAAAGATCGGACAGCTGAACAGTTGTATATTTGATTACAAATGAAACTAGTATAGGTCTAATCACTAGTCACTATGAACAATTTAAAAATTATTGGTGTATATAAACCTGTCTCTCATGGACCTCAAGGATAATGTACTTCCCACTCGATATATGTGTACACAAAAATCTGGCAGTATGTATGTACAATTATGTTAACACAAAATTTGACTTCATTTGGAAAAGGTCTACTTTATTTTACCCATTACAGTAAAGAGATAAAGATCTTTGTTTGTGGCGGAAAGAATACAAGAAATAAAAAGGTTGCGTAGCGACTAAACCGATAGCAACAGAGGGTAGATAGCCACCCACTCTCCTACTTGTCATATATAGGTCAGGCGATTTGATAAACCACCCTGCCAAGCTTAAATTTACACGTGACCGTGGTCGTTCTGCATCATATCATGAATCTTTGCTGCAAGCTCGCAGCATCTTATCTCGCCATGTAAGGCTCAATTACTTGTAGTTAGCGTTACTTCAAAGGTTCGCGTGGTTTTGAGTTAATTCAAGAAAGCGCCCCTCAGAGAAAAAGACGTGACCCGGAACATTGATTGGTTGTATTTGATCGTTTCATTTATTTCCTATCCGCCCCAACCTCCCTCCTGGCTATCTAACCTATTCAGCTGAAATCTAACAATGGTTTAGGTGGTTTTCATTGTCCAACTTTGTATCATTATTAATTTGAACTTGATCTGATAATCTTATTCTATGAAATTATTAGAATACAATTTGAAAATAAAACGTCTGGCAGGACCTGGCTCTGCCAGGCAATATCAATCAAAAGGTGTTCGTAGTTATAGTAGTAAGAAGTTTGGCCTTATAATAAAAGCTCAACGGCTAGTTCTATGCTACAAATGAACTTCGAGTGACTAAACAAACTGGCGTCAAGAAGACATAAATTATATTTTGACCACATGTTTCAACAAAGAGCGTTCTTGAGGGTGCAAATGGGATTGAATTGGTCATTTACAAGCGCTTTGTATCAGCAATGTATTGCTTGTTACTCTTCATGTAATACTGCAAGCAAAGACACCAAGCACCCCTAAACCTTACATTCCCATCTTCATTGTTTATATATCATCTTCGTAACGCGTCAGCAATAGCCTTCGTCATGTGTTCCTCTGACATTGGTTAATATTTATGTACTACGAACTAGTTAAGTGGCATTTTGAAAATTGAGAAAATGATAAATTTTAAAGAAGTGGGTACTCGTGTACAATGTTTATCATTCAGGAATATTACCTCCTATATAAAACGTCATTTTCCTGCTAGAGAGTCTGATAATATTAGAAAGACCAAACTCTTTTCTTATCCAAGTTTATGCAAACCAAATATTTTTTTCTTATTTGTATGATTATAACCCAGACAATGTATGAACATATTAAAAGTTACAAATTGTTTTAACCAAATTGCCATACAAAAAAAATCACACAATTAATTCGGATGCTCGATACCAGAATTGTAAATGGTGCAATAATGAAAATTATATCCAGAGGAGTCCTTGCTATTTGTCGTTAAAATACTTTATTATTGATTGAACAGTCTTGACGAGAAATCAGATATAGATATTCTGTCAAATTCAAACGTTCATTAGGTTCAAATAAAACACAACATGATCTTATTATTGATGAAAGTTGATGGACTGATTCTGTGCAAGTAATTGCAATTGATTATACGGATTGCGAACAAAAGTTGTTTTCAGTCAATTGGTTTTCTGTGGAAGTCATTCTTTACATGAACAGCTTAAGAATGTATTGAACCTTTTGATCTCATAATTGCATAACATGGAACATTGTAGGATATATTTTAAGGGAAATAGAATAATTGGCTTGTTAAGGCATCAGATGTTTGGAAGTAAATGGTTGTGGTCGTGTTTATGCTTTCAAACGAAATAGAAATTAAAGTAAAGAATTGTTTAAAAGAGTCGAGTACTAAGGAACAACATTATAATTTACATGATTAAGAACGGAAAAGGTTAAAACATCTTTTGTTCACATAATAGTATTTAAATAGTCATCTATCATATCTTATATTTTCAGTGTTTTACATTAAAAGTACAGACATGTCTCATTGCATAACATTATCTCGTACGACTTTGTATTTTACTATGTATATACACCGGTATGTATTTGTTTTTTCTGTTTGAAACTTCTTTTGTTCATCATAATTTTAAATGTCATTTGCTGCATTTTAATGAACTTTAACACATGTCTTTTACGCGTTGTTCCAGATGTGTAGTACATGAATAGACGGAAAGTCGTCATTTCGCGCTCATTAATTTGCCCTCTTCAGTTTGTCGTTATTAAAGAGGCTGGTATCCGACAGTACATATACCCATATATCATGTCTCATTCATGCAAATGTTTCTTTGTGATTGCTACTTTAGAGGACGTCTTCTGCAAATAAAAACATAGATATCATAACAAACTTGTAATATAAGTTCGCTCTATCTGCACCACTTCGGGGAAATAAACGGTTGATGTTTATAAATATGTCGCTTATATCCTTTTCATTGTTGCATCGGAAATTGTACTGTGTGCTTCAAAATATATAAATCAGTAACATTCTCACACTGTTTGACAGACAAATGTACATTGCGTCCATTGACTCTCTTGTTTATAAAAGCGATAATCACGTAAATACGCGTTTTATTCTCGTACTTTATAATTTTTTTTTTTATGTTTTGATCATTCTGCTTTAGTAAAGCACACTAATTGAAATAAAAAGTTAATGATGCATCAAATGGTATAAAATAAATTTATAAATCCCGACATGTGACTATTTGTCCTTGCAAAAGATCAGCCTGACATACATGTAATTGAAACATGACTATTTCAGTGAAAGCAACTTAGAGTAGGCATTTAAAAATGATTGTTTGTCATTTTTTAAATAATCGTGTTAATGCTTGTGGTTCTTAGACTGATGCCCTTAATTTAGTCATTAGACAATAAACTTTCCAAAAACGTATATTTTTTTTTAAAATATATATAAAAAAAAAAAATTTTTTTTTTTTTTTTAAAAAAAAACAAAAATATCAAACAGGGAATGCCACGACCCAAAACGCAGCCTCCCCAACTACCCCAAGCACCCAGAAGTGTATCCCCCCCCCCCCCCCCCCCCCCCCCCCCCCACACACACACACACACACACACACACACACACACACACACACACACACACACACACACACACACACACACACACACACACACACACACACACACACACACACACACACACACACACACACACACACACACACACACACACACACACACACACACACACACACACACACACACACACACACACACACACACACACACACACACACACACACACACACACACACACACACACACACACACACACACACACACACACACACACACACACACACACACACACACACCATACACACACACACTACCAACACACAAAATACACAGGTTCACTATTATTATCACAAGCATACAAAGCAAACACACGAGGACAAAACGAACAATTAAGGACAAGTCATGCGTTTTTCCATTGGTCAAGCACGATGTTGTAAAACCGAAACAAACGGGGTGTTGTGAAAGCAGTCGCTGTATTGCATAAATACTGAAGGAACAGTAATCTCACCGAATGTATGCAATTTTCTGCCGCTATTCTTTATTCGAACGTTCTGTTTTGATATGACAAAAACAAAACTGCATATTAAAACGGATGTTTCGATTGAATGGCGAATATTTTGTTTGGTTCTTGCTTTGTGTAGACACGGGTATAAAATGAACGCTAAGGATAGTGGTGCCAGAAAATTCAACAACGTCATGTGATATTCTCGTAGGGGTTTCAACATAGCTATTTTCATCAACATATCAAATTCGTCATTACACAAAATTACGTATATAATGCGTATGAGGCGATAGCGGCGAAATATTGCATGCAATCGGTGCGTTTACTGTTATTTGATAAGTGTGCATTCGGATAAGGCCCGGCACCTTCATTATTTATCAATTCTGAGAATATCTTCGCAGATGCCCGTTTGTTTTGGTTTTAAAACATCGTTCTAGACCAACGGAAAATCGCATGATTTGAGAGAATTAAAAGGAACCTGTGAATTCGGGCTCAACTTGGAGTAGATAAAGTATACATTTTCGAGAGTTTTGTATCTGATAGACAACGTCAGGTACATGAAGGTAAAGGCGTTGTATATTGATTCTTGTACAAGTAACAATATGTGAAACAATGTGATAGTCATACCTACGCCAGCTACAGTTCTTTCTCTTGTACTTATTATATGCATGTTAAGTTTACAGACGGGTAGACAATGTTACAGACCCCTTTGATAACAATGCGATAAAGGTATAGAAAAGAGAGTCATTAGGTAAAACTGAAGTGTATAATTTTTATTACATATATCCGCCTTACATGTGTTTGCACGTTTTGCATTGAAAACGTTGAACACGGGTTATTTATACCACTTTGTGTACCATTGAAGATTGACTTAAACATTTTCAGAATTCTACAGTTCAAAATTATTTGATTATTGGCGGTGGTTTATAACTGCAATGATTTAAGTCTATATTGAGGGTCTTTAAATTTGGCGCAATCAATGGTGACCACCAATACAGCCAAATTAAACCTCCGCCCAAAATAGTACTTATATAGTATATATATATCTAATCAAAATCCGTAACAGGTCCTAAAAGGGCCCAGTAAGTACATTTCGTTAAGTAAGCTGCAGACAGTATGTCTCTTTGTGCCGATTTAGTGAATGTCTTACAAATAAGAAACTAACTTAAATCTGACCACTGAGAGTTACAGGCAAGAAACACGAAAACAAGAATGTAGTTATGCCTAGGATATTCACGTTAAAGAAAATCATTTTCTCCTTTATGGGAATAATGGCTAATATAGTTTTCGACATCCACAGAAAAATGCTGATTATGTTGTAATGGAAGCATTGGGGGGATTATTAAATATACCAAGACATTCACTGATTTGTATAATGAACTTCTTGTCGACGTTGCCATTTCTAGACAAAGTACATTTCGGTTATTTCAATAAACAGGTAAGTGAGAACGATTTTTCTAAGTTATGAATGAGAACACAATTTTAAATAAATTTTAATACATTGTATATGTTAAAGTGACATTATGCGCATCTTACTGCACATACAAATTTTGGTGACAGTTTTATAAAAGCAATTTTCGGTTGATGTGCATTTAAATGTGTTAAATTAATGATAATGCAGCATTAGTATTTGAAGTTGGTGCTTTAGAAATAAAATAAATCGGACTAATAAAATAAAAGTTCCTTTCTTCGCAGTGCTTTCTCTTATATTGTTGTTGTTGTTGTTGGTAGAGATTTCGGCAGTGGAAGAGAAGCAAAACCTGCATGCAGTTTTGTTTTAAGTCTGCCCCGGTTAAAATAGGAAAAGTAATATTTGGAAAGTTATTATTTCGTACTGGTAGCAGGAAGAGTTTAGTGTATTTGGTTAAAAGCTATTATTTCCACTAACCTTTTCTTGCATTAACCTATTTCAGCTGGAAGTTTACTTGAAAAAACGCATATAATTCCACTTTAACAAAGAAAGTGACATAATCTAACCGGTTGTGAGTTGCATTATTTGGAAAATGCTTAGTTTACTTCATTTCATTGACCTCAGACCATTAGGCGTGCCATGCAAATATACACATAATGTTAGATTTTGTCCGATATGTTTTCCAATTGCGTTACCTCGGAAAATGTAAGAATCAAGCAGAGAAGAATAAATTTCATTTTCCAAGGAAAACAGTGCAATACCAGATGGGCCAATAAACAGCTATTACAATATCTTTGTTTAGTTTGTATTGCTTTTACTTTAAAACTTTACAACTTAAGATACATTACAAAGCATAAAACGCATGAATCACCGAAGATGCTCAATGATAAGTAATTTCAGCCAATTGTTTTCTTTTTTGCTAGAATAAACAAACGCCACAAATAACAAATTAATTCATATCAGGGCGTAATGAAAAGTGGAAACGGTGGCAGAATATCTATATTCGTGTTTGTATTCAAGGATAGATATCAATTACTGTCTCCATTTTCAATTAAAGACAACAGCAATAGACTTTCCAAATCTTGACATTTCGATATTGTGTAGACATTTTATTGCGACTGCTTTTGGGATCTGGCCAAGATATTCTTTTTTCCTGATGTTTAACGTGCGGTTTTTGTTGAAACTGTATATCCTGAATGCACAACAAAAGTAGTGTGTTAATTTTTGATGCATATTTAACCATAGCAAATACTGTTCTCAAACTAATATAAGCAATCCACCGCTCAAAGTTTACATTTTTCTTACATACTGTTATATAATTATTCAGATAAATTAATGAATTAAGAGAAAACGAAATTTGGAAAAAGAAAATAAAGAAATCAGATCTCTTCTAACTATTGATACAACTACAAATACAGAGGGATGCTGGTAGTCCGAATAAATTCTATTAAGTTTTCTGTCGTCATACTAGGAATATTTTGGGTTGTGAAAAGAATAACTCGAAAAGGCAATAATAATTTGAATTCATTTGACTATTTCAATAAATTAAACGATAGCTTTTTTAACAGAATAAATAAATACTACAATGTAATTGAATTCCTTTAAAATGTAGAAATTTACAATTACACATTACCGTACATGGTAGATTTACAATGAAAATTTATTATTGCACTTTTGTCGAAAGAAATTATGTACTTCAGTTAAGTGTTTGTGGATATCATCTTTGAACTTTGTATAAACATATTACTTCTACCACATGTATAAACGAACAAAAATAACAAAAATATCTGGTCAAAATTTTCTTTATATGCTAGTATGATGACCGTGTTTACATACATTGGTTATCTTTGTTTTAAAAGCTGCTCGCTCTCAGATTTTGGTAAAAATAAAGTTCTTCAAACTGTATGTAAATAACGTATTTTAGAATATATGGTCAAATAAAAAGTCTCCAGTATAAATTCCTGTCACGTATATCTCTGTAACCAGTCCATCTTCTGGTACAAATAACGAACCGTCGGTTTGTGAACACTGTGCACATTCAAAAGAAAATGCTCTCGTTAAGTTGGGAATTATATCTGAGGACCTGAGTTCAATTCTAATTGAACCTCCTCTTCCTAAACTGCCAAAACCTGTATCCAAGAGAAAAACGTATGCAAATGCACGATCTGTTTTAAATAGTGAACCTACAAAGAAAAACATCACATTGAAAGATGGCAAAACAGTTGATGCACCTGCTGTTGAAGATGAAATTCCACCTGCAATTGAAGATGAAATTCAACATGTCCAACGGAGATGTATGAGTTGTCTGTATGATTGGAGACAAACCAGAGTACACATGGGTAGGGTGTGACAAATGCGACAAATGGTACCATTACGAGTGCTTGCCATCTGCTGTACAAACAGATGTTGATTTCAGTTTGGTTACCAGCACAAAATGATTGTGTCGGTATTGTGTGGAGCAGTAATTAGATAACTGAAAAAAATACCTACTGTAGTTCCTGTTAACTGTTAAAGAGTTGTTTGTTAAATTTACAAAATGTTGTAGTTTTTATTCAATGATTAGACTGTGCACTTAGCGCATAATTGTGTTCACTTTGGTATTTGTCTACACCCTACCCACAACATCCAACAAAAACGCCAATGTGTTTAACTCTAATAACAGTAAGTATATATTAACAAATTTCGTACTGTATATATGCAGGCTTTTTGGGAAAAATATTACAGCGTGATATTAATATATTAGTCTAAAATGGTGATGTGTGTTTTTGTGCAACAACTGTTTTGTTTTTGAACATGGGTACGCTCACTTCATCAATTCAGTATGTAAATTTGGTAGTGTTTGACCTACTATAAATGCCCGGATGTGAGTATTTACGTTTGAATTGTTTCAGGTTACACACAAGTGGTGTCCATCTGTAAGATAAATGGGGAAGAGTTATAAAAAAATTGTTAGAATTAATTTTGTAAAATAATTGCCTTTTCTGAGGGAGCATAGGTCCAGTGAGTCTATATAAATGCACTTTTTTCAGCCAAAATCATTTTTAACAATTTTCAACACATAATAAATGGGTATAAAACTTGTAACGGAAATGAGAAAGAGATGTTCCATAAAGGACTGCTTTGGAATGCTATAATTTGTAATCTAAGTTAATGGAAAAAACAAAAACAGTATCTAGCATACTACAGAAAGAAGATGTTTGTAACAAGATACAAGATACATTTATGAAATCAGAATCCATTCTGTGGATATTGATCATTGCAAATCAGTTCCCCCCTGAGGTACATAGGTGATTTCAACGTCCCATATCAAACGATTTTTCAAAAATTATAAGACATTTTCCATTTAATATTCCAGGCTTTCATCGATAAATGTTTCCGTTTGGTCGCTTACAGACATTAATGTTGTTTATTTTCAGCTGCTTGTGGAGAACCTGAGAATGTAGCTGGAAATAAGTAGGCTGTATTAAACAATATGCCATTTTTGGTTTTGTGACGTTTTGTATAAAACTGTTTATAAAAGAACGGTAAAAATGTCTTCGCTACCGGGATTACATAGGGTGTTTTGTTTATATCGCTGGTATATAAAAACGCTTGGTTACATTTGCACACTTTTCAAGCGACTTCCATAATAACGTTATCTGTAATTTCCCTTTTCTTCTTCGTAGTTACCTATTTTGACACTATTTTTTTCTGCTGTATTATTCCTCCATTTAAATTGAAGGTCGTTATATTGCTACTTGGCTTTTCATATTGCTCTCTTTATTCATTGTAACATGTTTTGATTTGAACTGGTTTTTTCACCATCTTGACTAAGATATTTACCAGGTGAAATACTTTCTCTTTTATTGACTCTTTTATTACTGGTGTAATCATAATAATATCATTATCAGGTGTGTTTGTCACCACAGGCACAGAAAGAGCAAACAGTGTTTTTGGATATGTTTGCATTTGCTGATGAGAAGTTGTCCGAAGGTCAATTTGATCGTCATTATTGGAGGTTTCAACTTCGCATGAAACTGTTTGTTTATATCAGGTGTAATTTCTTTCATCGATAGATTTATTTTGCAAAAGTTTCACTTAAAAGCCATAGTTTCTTGTCCAGTTGTGTTTTTTGGAAATCAGACGATATTATATTTTTCTTGGCAAACGAAACATGCTTTCGTCTCCTAATAGTCTAGTATCATGTAGCTTTTGTTATACATTTAAGTCTACGTCTTGAAACCGTGTGTAAGAGTTCGGAGAATGTGTATTGAGAAAGTTGGGCAACAGTTAATGTACAGTGTTGATGTTATCATTATGAAAAATATGCTTTTAGTTTCATGTTTTTTAACTTTAATGAAGATTTTTAAATAGAATAAATGCACTGAATGTAACTACAAATAATGTAATAATAAAATGTATTTTAATAGTATTTTTAGCAGTTTATTTCGAATTTTCTTTCAGTTCATTTAACTATGATCTATATTGAATTACAAACAGTTTTCTCTAATACAATATTTTACTTAGAATTTAAAGTTGGATGATATATCTTTGAGACACATTGTAAATGACAGCTGTACTTTTTCCGAGAGCCAGCAAGCCAATAAACATTATCTTCAAAAAGATAATAACGTTACTTTAGTTAAAATAATTCTACTAGTGTGGCATTTTGTACTCAAGAGATTTATGAAATAATAATATCATTTACAAGAAATGACAGCATGCACGAATATATTACGGGAATGTAAATAAGTAATTCCCTTGACTAGTCTGAGAACGTCAATTATTGCAAGACAGATTTCCCGGAGGTACACTGGCGTTAGTAGTTTGTTTAACGATAATTAAACTTAAAAATATATTCTTCCCAAAATAACTGAGGCATGAAGATCTAGCATGCTACATTTCTTTTTGATATTTCTTTTTAATATGAAAAAATAAAGTGTTGCTCTGTGTATTGATGTTGTTCATGGAGACACCGAGAGTCAGTTTGTTTTTCTAAATGAGGCTATATAAAGATGAAAGCTACACTAATAACTTTCTCATTTTCTTAGTATGTTATAATACACGAGTAATTGCATATGTGCAATTTCTAAAACAAGAATTTACTGTCATGTTTATTTAAAACAAATATTTTCATTACTGTACATGTGACAAGGTCAGTCGCTTCCCTCTGGAAAATGTTCCTCCGATCGTTTAAAAAAACCTCTTACTTATTCCGCCATCGCTACTCATCCGATCACCTGTTCGTTTATTGAAAAGACGTAGATAAGTTTCTACATGGCCATTTACTGTTTGCTGAATATCTAAATTACATGAACGGAACTGTGGCTACTTTTTAAGCACTTTTTTATTATTAACATAATGATTCTTTCTGATTTCATTTTTCTAACACTTCGCATTTTTTCAAATTACATGTAATTTAATTAATATTTTATTAGGCAAAAAAGTTACCCTATTTATGTTCAGGTTACATGTTTGCATTATGACTAACATGAAAACAATAAAATTGTCCGTCATGAATGCAATACCATCTATAATCGTAGTTTAATAAACGTGAAATAATTATTGCAAGTAAAAACGAGATAACCCAGAAATTAACTGGGAAAAGACATATCAGAAATTAATTGAAATTGTTTGGGTAATTTCAAACGGGAAATTGAAAAATGGTTGTACACGGACAATGAAACTATAGTTGGGTCATTAACAGATGATCCTCATCTCACTTAACTAGAAGTACAAGATTAGGAAAATATGAACACGTTTTATTTTGACAAAACTCTTTCTTTTCCCCAAACACCTTAGCACTATGGTTGTTGTAAGTGCAGTCGAAAAATGCGTAACTCTATTTCCATGCAGAGCAGTTCGTTTAGTTCTATTAGATTATCCAATCTTTCTTTTACAGACGGCAGCCTCCAGATATCACATTCATCTTTGTTCATTGGTGTCGTTTATCACAGTTCGTGATCTTTGACAATCTTTGACAATAAAATAAACGTAGATAGAATGGTTTCGAGATATTAAGCAAGAAATTGATATATATCTCTGTAATGGAAATATAGAGCACACTGAAAACATTTTATAACTATTCGAGGGTTCAATGAAATACAATCTTAGGGTTTCCATGCTCGTTAAGGGAAAAAGAAACAATGATGAAATAATTGAAAACATCACGGCATTTTTCATCGGAAACTACAATATTTTGTCTTCTAAAAGTTGAAATAGTAAAGATTTAAATCATGATTTACCTGCTGATATCTCTTAAAACATGGTTCAAATAATGCCTAGATATATGTCTATCGTCAATTGGTCAGACACAAATAGTAAGTAATCCGTCCAAAAAATAAAGAAATGACTGTGGCAATCATTGAAAATTGTAAGCAAACACTTTGTTTTGCGATAGACTCATCATATGTAGGTTAATGTTACAATTCCTAACGTTATGTTTCTTAAACTTCTATTGTGTGTGTTCAATGTCCTTTATAGTTTATGCGAATGTATTTGTTGCTTATGATTTACACAAACATACATACATATGTACCTTTTGAAAGAGAGTAATAAAGCAAAGTAAAGAACCTTGTATCACTGCCAAAATAAATGGGGTGCCGGCTGCCAAAAATGTTATATTGTAAAGGAGCACACATCAGAACACAATTAACAAGTATTATCAGCAGTTTTCTACTAAAAAGATAGTTTATAAATACTTTAAAATAAAGTATTTACAATAAGTTGTGATTTTAAGATAATTGATAACTGTCTATAAGGTTGCATGCACAATACTATTTGTTTTTATCGAACGTGTAGTGTTATGTTTTTTTATATTCAACCCTGTGTACTAAGAATTGTTTGAATACATTGTAAAATAAATTAGATTAGATTATGTCCATTACAACATTTTCTTGAGAAAAGGAAAAAATTGCAGGGTTAAGATGACCCCAGATCGATGTTCCTGGATAAATTTGTATTGTTCACAAATAATTAGAATGTTGGCCTTAAGCTTGTGTATGGTTTTGTTATGTCCTCAAGATAGATCTAAAATTTAAAATGTCAGCTTGTCTGTTCACTTGTATCTATACTGGTACCTAATCAGACATCAGGAAATGCTGTAGACAATACTTTCAGGGGGATTCTATGAAAACTAAACCTAACTGATTTTATAAAAAACGAAATTTCTAACTTGATGTTTAATAACTTCTAACTTGATGTTTAATAAAAAATGTTATTGCCAGGTGGTGCACCTGGCAATAACATTTTTTATTAAACATCAACCCGCCCAATATCTGTCATCTTATATTTACTTAACGGCGCACGAAAGCTATCATGTCTTACATTTATGAAGACACTAGGTAGTTACTTCCGTGACATGAATTTCAAAATGATCGAGTAGTACAAATCATATGGCAGATTATTTCTATTTAACGTTTTAACCTCCGTAGATTTAACATAGGTTATTGCCTTGCTCTGCTTTGTGAAACCCACTCTTAAAATTATCTTCCATATGAAACGTGTACCTCTCAATCATTTTGAAATTCATGTAGCGGATGTATCTACTCAATATCATCATAAATTTAAGACATGATAGCTTTCGTGCATCAATAGCTGTAAATTAACTGACAGAAATTGGGAGGGTTAATAATTAAACTAAGAAGGAAAAAGGCAGATGGTGGGTTTGATGTTTCGATAAGATTATATCTTCTACCGCTATGTTTTGGCCTTTGCATATATATTAGGTATTTGAGTTTTATATTTAGCTACGTACAAGCCTTATCGAATGATCAATAAATGTTAAACATTTTGTCTGATTTGTTTGTCTGAATGGATTACACAGTTCTCCATTTAAATACGTTATTCTTACCCCTACCTTCATTATCAACCGGAAAAGTTGTCAGATATATTTCGGAACAATTCAACTTGTGCTGGTACTTCGAAAGATGAAAGTTTTAACTGAAAGTTTAATCAATCTTCATGTCGAAAAAAGACACCATAACCATATATTTTAGGAGTTTCACGCTTTATTCTTCTTATTGTGTTCTGTTAATTATTATCTTTTTCTCGCATGTAAAAGAATGTACTTTAACATAAACTATATAGAAAATACACCAAAATTGCAGTAAATTTCTTTACTCGACTATTATTTTAAAAAATCTGCAGCTGTTTGTACGTCTTCCATTAAATAAAGAGTAAAGAATACTAGCGTTTAACAAGAACCATCGTAATAAACGTTCAAGTATTTTAAAGACAAAGGGACGATTATGGTTACAGATAACATGTCACATTGTAGCTCCGCTTCGAATCGGATTGTAAAACATCGTGCACTACTTTGATATAAATCTCAAATATATATATACAGTGTACTTGAAATGAAAGAAAATCTCTCGTCTCGTTTGCGACATTTTAGCCGTCTCAAGTAAATATCTTGTAAAAATCTTCTCCAATGAATCATATTTCTCTTACGTATTTCAACCCGGTGTAACACGTAATTCTCACTCAGACTGGTTTTCCAATACAGCTGGTGTTCCTCAAGGTTGAATACTCGTCCCCTTTTTATCTGAATTTACGTTAATGACATTGTTACTAAAACAAATTCAAACATAAGAATATTTGCTGATGAAGTCTTAATCTAACCAGAAACTGTCGGATATTTTCTTAACAAAGACTTGGAAAACATTCAGTATTGGACTTCTTTTTGGCTCTCTGACTTTAACCAAAATAAATTTGAACCACTCTTGGTTTCTCGGAAAAAGATTGAAACATACACATCCAGAATCTAGTATGAATAATAGTCCCATAAAAATGTAAACGAACATAGACATATAGGCTAAGCTATTGCTAACGAAGATATATGTCATTCACATATTTCGACAATTGTCTCTCCAGCCGAGATACGCACAAGGATCCTACAAACGTAAGATCTCCGAACTTTGTACTCAACAGAAAACCCTAAATAGATATTTTATCGTACATTGATTGAGCTTCTTTTAAAACATGATGACTTTATTTGGGATAAATATACAACTGAAAAAAAACAACATTAAATATGTCCAAATTGAAGGCGCAAGAATAATTACAGAGATACTAAATTTTGCAGCATATAAAAATAAAAACTTTATCATAATCAAAATGCGAAACCATAGCAAACCTGAGGAAAAACGTTCTAAATTGGTACTCAATTATACCCAAGATTACTTTCCATACATTCTCAAAACTGTTATTAGCTTCGCGGTATATCAATGAAATTCGAAAACAAAACGCTCGACATTACTATATATTGATATTTTCTTCTCCCAGTTACATTCGACTGGAATGCTCCCTATGATGATGTTTATAAAAAACCTAACTGAATATTTTGAAAAGGAAACCCAGTACAAACAATCATAACCCCTTGTGTACAAGACGAGTAAATATTTTACAGACTTGTTTTGCGTCTTATTTACAGCTCTCTGAACTACGGCCTCTTCAGACAATCAATAGGCGACTTTTCTCGCTGTGCATATGGCGAAATATAAACTACCTATCATATCCGTCTTTTTCCCCAACTACAGTTCACAAAGACAAACCTACTTTAGTAACATACCAAGTACTGTGCGAAACTTTTTACTCGGTTCAGAGTACATTACATACCTTTGTCCTTCGTCGCCACAAGTCTCAGTGAGACAGGAATGGAACCAAACCCTCGGCTGCACCTACTTCGCCCTTTGTACAGCGACAATGCGATAATCGCGTGTCGCCCTTCTCTAAACTTTATATATATACGAGATTTAGCAACCCTCGCGAGGTTTTGATGGCGATAATTATCGTCTTAATTCTCGCATATGTTTCTTAATTCTCGCATCGGGAAACTGAAATCACCCGTCGATCACGATTTCACCATGCGAGAATTAGTAAAACCTCGCTTTGTCGCGTTGTCGCGTTGTCGCGTTGTCGCCTGGGATAAAATTTCCGGACTAAATTATCGTAATGGTTTGTCCTTGGTGATAAGTGTATGCTGTTATAGAAAAAAATACTGTTACACCGGGCGAGACACGACAATGCGACAAAGCGAGATTTTACTAATTCTCGCCTTGTGAAATCAACCATCAATGGGAATTTCAATTGCTGATGCGAGAATTAAGAAAACATATGTGAGAATTAAGACGATAATATCGCCCCTAACCTCGCGATGGTTGTTAAATCCGTATATATAAAGTTTGGAGAAGGGCGACAACGCGATAATTATCGCATTGTCGCGTGTAGCAAAGGCGACAAGTAGTGTGGCACGAACGGGATTCCGTAAAACCCTCATATAATTTTAGCTTTTGGTGTGATATTGATATGAGCATGAGTTCTGTAGTTCATAAAAGACCTACATTTACTAATTTCATTTTTCTTCAACTTATATTCATTCAAGAACATATAACATTTTACACGTTATTTGCACAAGCCAATCATGTTTTGCAATGCATTGAGAAATGAATTCGTGTATATCTTTTATAAGAGTTGTTTTCAAATCCTTTCCTGTGTTACAATGTTTTACTGTTTGTACATTTTTTATTGTATTCACTATTTGAATATTTTGCATTGTAACATACATGATTACTTGAAAATAAATATTGCTTTAATTAAACGACTTGTCCTTGTGCTCTTAAGAAATGGCAGTGCTTTAAATTGATAGCAATTCACATACATTGGAATAAAAATTTAAAAGTATTGTGAGAATGGTTAAAACAGTTTTAAATTTATATACATTTGTATTATACATTGCGTACTTCAAAACATTTCATATTGAAACAAGAGCCATGTTACACATGGTTAATCCCCCCGCCAGGAAAAAGTTACCTGAAGGTTGTACTTTCGTACATTTTACTTGGTGAGAGGAAATCCTTAAAAAGCCGTATAGTTATGGTCATGCTGAGTACAGTTTTCAAGTAAGTGGAAAAAGAATAAGGCAATGAAGAGAAGGTTTGCAAAATTATATTAATGTTCATTATCAGTATAGGTATGATATATTTCTATTTGACGAAAAGTAGACAAGGTAGAGTTATTGTTCTTGCACACTGCACTTCCTACCAATGTGCTATGTCAGTGTATTAAGTTTGAAGAAAATCCCTCAAGTACTTTTAGAGTTATGCCCGGACAAAGTTTTTCAAGTAAATCTGATAAAGGGAATAACTCTAAAAGTAGGCAAGGTAGATTTTTGTTCTTACACACTGCACTCCTACCAATGGCTATGTCAGTGTATTAAGTTTGAAGAAAATCCCTCAAGTACTTTTGGAGTTATGCTTCGGACAAGTAAATCTTATAAAGGGGAAAACTCTAAAAGTAGGCAAGGTAGAGTTATTATTCTTGCACACTGCACTTCCTACCAAGTGCTATGTCAGTGTATTAAGTTTGAGGAAAATCCCTCAAGTACTTTTTGGAGTTATGCTTCGGACAAGTAAATCTGATAAAGGGGAATAACTCTAAAAGTAGGCATGGTATAGTTATTGTTCTTGCACACTGCACTTCCTACCAAGTGCTATGTCAGTGTATTAAGTTTGAAGTAAATCCCTCAAGTACTTTTGGAGTTATGCTCTGGACAAAACTTTTAAAGTAAATCTGATAAAGGGAATAACTCTAAAAGTAGGCAAGGTAGAGTTATTGTTCTTGTACACTGCACTTCCTACCAATGTGCTATGTCAGTGTATTAAGTTTGAAGAAAATCCCTCAAGTACTTTTGGAGTTATGCTTCGGACAAGTAAATCTGATAAAGGGGAATAACTCTAAAAGTAGGCAAGGTAGAGTTATTGTTCTTACACACGCACTTTCTACCAATGTGCTATGTCAGTGTATTAAGTTTGAAGTAAATCCCTCAAGTACTTTTTGGAGTTATGCTCCGGACAAAACTTTTAGAGTAAATCTGATAAAGGGAATAACTCTAAAAGTAGGCAAGGTAGAGTTATTGTTCTTGCACACTGCACTTCCTAATAATGTGCTATGTCAGTGTATTAAGTTTGAAGAAAATCCCTCAAGTACTTTTTGGAGTTATGCTCCGGACAAAGTTTTTCAAAGGAAATCTGATAAAAGGGGAATAACTCTAAAAGTAGGCAAGGTAGAGTTATTGTTCTTACACACTGCACTTCCTCCCAATGTGCTCTGTCAGTGTATGAAGTTTGGAGAAAATCCCTGAAGTACTTTTGGAGTTATGCTCCGGACAAAATTGGGACGGACGCACGGACGGACGGACGGACGGACGGACAGACAGACGGACGGACGAAGAGCATTTCTAATATCCCCTTCGCCTTCGGCGGGGGGATAAATAAACGTGAATATTTTTCTTACATATTCACACATTTTCATCATGCGTTTGTGCACTGCTAGGGTATACCTATCATCCAGAAGAAGAAGAGATCCCAGCATGAATTAAATTACCTAAATTGATACTTGTCTGTCTGTCTGTCGAAATTTGATTAACGAGGAAGATGTGTAAGAGACTACTAAAGGTGATTTCAATGATAAGATCGATGCTTCGATGGGTAACCGACTAGACAGAAGTTGACTATAAATAAGTATGCCAATATTCCGCGATTCTCATGACGCAATGGTAAACTTATTTTTATAGACTGCAATCAACATTGAGTAAACATTGAAGTTCTGAAAGAAGATATTGCAGGAAGTATGTAGCAAAAACTGTTCTATATATTCTATTCCGTGCTATTGTAACGGTTACAGTTGGAAATATTATGTTACAAAATTAGCAATTCTTTTTTAACATTAAGACCCTAGATCTAGTAGTAACAATATAACAGATGAACACGAATGATCAAAAAGGAAACATTTATCTTAAATGGTGTGCATTACATTGGTAAAATTATGCAATACTTTCATGTACGTTTTTTGAACATTGTATGCTTTATGATCCATTCAATAAACAAAGAGCATTTATTTGCTTTAATTATTTAGTATTTTAACAAGAGACATCAGCCGCCAAATATCACATTTATCTGTGTTCATTAATCACTGTACATGTTTGACAATAAAAGTTAGCAGACATTATTCGAGAGGATCTATACCAGTCTGCGGGGATTGTATCAATTGGCAGAGTTATAATGCTGAGAAAAGATGCAATAATTTTTATGTTCTTCTTAATATTCGACGGCTTGCACTGTTTATTACTTTCACAAGAAATAAGGTAATAAAAGACGAAAAGGAAATAACTCTAATTTTGTATAAAGAGAGCATACTTAAATGAACAAGATAGATACGACAACCGTGCAAGGCTAATTAACTTATTTGCTTGATTTTCTTGATAAGTGCACAACTGGAATAAAACAACAATACAGTTGTATAACATGTAAACCAATAACACCTACTTGTAAATACAAAAAGAGAGTAGATGGGTTTTCAGTAGAACCTTTGTGTCGCCCTCTTACGCTTTGTCAGAATAACCAATATTTTGTGACAAAATTTAAGTACTCTATGTGTGACCTTGATCTTTGAGGTAGGGACGAGGGTCTTGCATGCGACACGTCGTCTTGATGTGCTAGACATTTGTGCCAAGTTATTTTATAATCCTTCAATGCATATCAAAGTTACAGTCCGGACACGAATGGCTGCATATATACAGGATTCAGGGACCTTAACCTTTGAGGTAGGGACGCGGATCTTGCACGCGACACGTCGTCTTGATCTGTTTGATATTTGTGCCAAGTTATTTTAAAACCCTTCAATGCATGACAAAGTTACAGTCCAGACACGAATGTGTGCATATATAGAGGATTTCATTACCTTCAAACTCTAAGTGTGACCTTGACCTTTGTAGTAGGGACGCGGGTCTTGCACGCGACACGTCGTCTTGATGTGCTAGACATTTGTGCCAAGTTATTTTAAAACCCTTTAATGCATGACAAAGGTACAGTCCGGACACGAATGTGTACATATATAGAGGATTCCATTACCTTCAAACTTCAAGTGTGACCTTGACCTTTGGGTAGGGACGTGGGTCTTGCACGCGACATGTGGTCTTGATGTGCTTGACATTTGTGCCAAGTTATTCTAAAATCCTTCAATGCATGACAAAGTTACAGTCCGGACACGAATTTGTAAGTGGGGACGCACATACGGATGGACGGACAGACGGACGTACTTACCAGACGGACTTTGTGAGCTTTCTTTGATCTTTTTCAACCCCACAATACAATTATTTAACCCCACAATGCCATTTTTAACCCCATAATGACGGAATGAAATCAAAGAACCGCACAATGCTAAGTTGTACTCAAACCCTAATCCCGTAATGTCTACTGGACATGTACGGTCAGACGAACAGACAGACAGACGGACGGACAGACGGACGGTGCGATTTTAATATGCCACCCTTCGGGGGCATAAAAAGGGGCATAACTCTGTCAAATATGACCTTGACCTACACAATTTGGCAGCATCACGACCCTTATGTCATAAGCAATGCAATTTGAAAGTTAGATTAAGAAATCTTTATAAATGGTACAGTTAAAATCAACGTTAAGTTTTCGTGACAAAATCTAAGTACAAAAAGGGGCATAACTCTGTCAAATATGACGTTGACCTACACAATTTGGCGGCATCATGACCCTTTTGTTATAAGCAATACAAGTTGATGGAGAAATCTTAAGAAATGGCAAAGTTATAACTTATAGCCAACGTTAAGTATGTGCGACGGACGGACGGACAGACCGATGGGCCGACAAAGCGATCCCTATGTATCGCCTTTTCTCAATGAATGACACAAGGCAGTGTAAAACATTGTTGTCAATAGTCATTACGCCACGTATATATTGTTCAAGCAGACATTTTAAATAATGGAAACCATGTTTCAACATTGAGTAGATGTTATGTCACAAGAAATGTACATTGAATTCAACAATCGACAATCTTTTGTCAAATAAGCTATTACTAGTTTATCGTCGGTGAAAACTACAGTAAATACCACTTATAATGTTTATATAGTCATAATTATGTTAAATGGTGTGTGGTTTTTCTTTCTCATAATTGTTTGGCTAAGATTTATTATAGACCTAATAAATGCAGTATTTTTTCCAGATGTACTTGTATTTAATCTATCGATCCTTTCTTCACCAATATCCGTAGATTTCTAAAAAGTAGTCTGGAATGCATCCTTTAATAACTGTATAATCTAATATCTAACTGACAGTGACAGGATACCATATAACTTCCTGTGTCAGGATATTGACAGACAATAATGACTCTTTGTTAAAGAATTGTGATAAAGACTTTTTATTGAAAAGTGCTTTGTTCTTGATTGTCATATAGATCAAAGGGCATATATATACTGAATAGGCGTATTTTCATATTTGTATGCTTGAATGTGATGCACTTTACTTTTGTCTGTGTGGCCATTATTCATCACCACAAATGATGGCACTCATTTCAGCAATAGTGTTATGAATAACATATTGTGTATTTGTGTCTACTTTTATTGTCCGAAAACGTGAGACGTATTTAGTTTATTAGACTGAAGTAACATTTGTAGCTACAAAAAACATGACGCCTAATTGCAAATTAACTCACTTTGTTACAGTAGTATGGAAAAACGAAACAAATCGCTTGTTTGTATAGTTGCTTACTTCTTAACTTTTTTATCATACCTTTTCTGGTTTCATTATATATTTCATTTTCTAAGTGAAATTCAGTTATCAAAACGTCAATATGAGATACGACAAGAAAATAAGGTACCACATACGTTTTCAATCTATCTTCTTGATTCGACTTAATAGATTCCAATTTAATTCTTATTTCATATTTTAAATCAGATCAATTGAGGTAAATTGTACTTATATTGACTTTCTTTCTGTGTCAAGGTAGACATACAGTTAACTAGTTTAAAATAGTTTGGATATATATATACATGTATCTGAAAGTATTATACTTTCATCATTATTCACAAAAATGACGGATTCATTTTACGGTGACATTGTCAACTAGACAGTGTGGGCAAATGTTGACTTGCTGATAATATTTTGCTATGTGCGTTATATTTTTGAAAAAAATAAAACAACTGTTTAAAACAGAGCGGTTTGTTTTCGAACACGTTAGACGTAAAAGCAATCACAATATCATCTCGCTAAAACAATTAATAAACAGACTTTTCAGAGTCCGACACATATTGGTGGCAAAACAAATTTATCTAACGTAAATGTGATTCTGCCGCAAAGCAGAAACCGAACACCATCATTTACTATGCAGCTCTTGGCTGAATGAATTACAAGAGGGCCAAGATGGTCCATTATCGCTCAACTGAATACATGCCCCTAAAGCAAAAAGTAGGTTTAAAGTCTGATCAAAGCCAACCGCTGACAATTTAAATCTCTTTGCGAAATGGTACACACAGTCCAAACGTAGGTCAACAACAAGACCTAGTGACCAACCTTGACCAGAGTAACGCGTTTCGGTCTTGCCTAATGTTCATCAAGGCAAACTTTCTTCAAGAGACTGAGCCTGTGTGTCAAATGTGGCTTCTAGAGTGTTCGTAGGTTTTTAAATGATTGAAGCCGAAGTTCTACTTTTTGACCCCACGAGACCCAGTTTCAAACTTAGTCTAGAGTTCATCAAAACAAACATTCTGACTAATTATCAAGATGATTTGGTTCAAAATGTGAATTTTAGAATGTTGTTGTTCTATGATTCACCTTGTAATCTACATTTTGATCCCATGGGACCCAAACTTGACCTAGCATTTATAAAGACATTTCTAGAATCATAGGGTGCAAATTTAGCTTCTGGAGTGATCACAGCGTTTTTCTATCATTTCACCTGGTGACCTAGGTTTGGATCACACGTAACACAATTTCTATCTTCACCTATATTTCATCAAGACAAACATTCTATCCAATTTTACTGATGACTTGGTACAAACTGTAGCTTCTACAAGTTTTAAAGATTTTCGATTATTTGACAAAGGTTATCTAGGATTTGACGCCGCGTACCTGGTATCAGTCTTGGTCGAGAGATCATCAAGACAAAATTTTTGACCAATTTTCATGATATGTTCTTTAAAGTGGCCTCTAGTGTTCAGACGGTAATTGTGGCAGGCCTGGGCGAGCTGAAAAGGGGACATTTTCATAAGTCATCTACTCTAGTTTCACTGATGTTGGAGCTAAATATTTACACATCTTTAGTAATAAATGATTTTATACAAGCAAGATAAATATTCCATGCAAAAACTACACCGTTCAAAATGATTTTACTCGCTGATTATTAAAAAACGAATGCTACAGTTAGCATGCAATTATTTTTATTATTATCTTGCATTTCCCCCGTAAGATTTCAAACATGAAGCCATATTTTCGCATCAAATCTACATAAATATCTAGCAACTGGCGACCATTATACGCTTCCGTACATTTCAGTATAACTGAATATACATTTGTAACGTTATTAATTTTAATATACTGTTGTGGTCAATGGTACATAAGGAATTTATAAAACAGCAATACCTACTTTATTACGATTTCCGTTGTTACCTAAAACATATCTAGATTCACTCTGTAAAATGTTTTGTGAATGTAAACAGGTTCAATTCCTGTAGGAAAGATGCTGATAAAATATTGCATTAAACACCGTCAGGTAATTACACTTTGGAGAAAGAGAAAATCTGCTTGTTTGTATTTGCGAATACAATGCCCTCGAGTTTTATGAATTTTCACATCGTTAAAAGGCAACGACATGAATTTTTACATAAAACGCAAGTAAAATTCCTTTGCATGGTTGGAAATATTTATAACAGGCTTTAACAATTAGCTTCCCGGATGGTCGGTACTAATTGTTTCCCTTTTGAAATATATATTAATATGTACAACAGTTTCTCTAATTGCTACTCAGCATGTAAAATGATACATATAATATATTTGTAATAGTACTCTTGCATTGTTTCGCAAACATTTGTGTGGTAACGTTGTAGTTCTCTTTAGACCTGATAATAGTTTGGTATCCCAATTGGTGCAATAATTCAAAGGGAGGATTCTATTATATCTAACAGTTGTTAATATATAAAAATGAACAGTTATTGCCATGTTTGTTCAAAATATCAACAGTATACACTCTTTCTAACATTTTCAGTCGTCTCGAATCCGCCCACGCATTCTTTTCATGAAACAGCATTAAGCACAATAGCCCAAGTAACCGTCTGTGTTGCGAACGTCTTGAAGATGGATGCGTTATGTCCTTATTCCTTCAAATATCTGATGTGTAAAGCTGTAAGTTTGACTTTCTGTGGTCACTGTTATACACATCGATTCCTGTATTCATATTTATATCCAACGAACCCTATTTTTCAAAAAATATAATTATATGGATACATGTACAACTGCAATGACGAAAAGTCATCATTGGAAAATCTGGATCTATAGCTCGTAGTACGTGCCATAGACTACGAATGAAATATTTCCACTCATTATACACCTATGACATTCCTGACTGAAATACTGTAATTTTCACGGAATGAAATACATCCGACCTAATAACATGTTCCGTTTTTGCCAGCGTTAAAATCTTACACTGTATTGCTTAAGTCTTGGCGCCGTGCAAAGATATATTTGTATGTGTCGATGAACATTTTTTTTCATTAAGTATTGATGGGACGAAACGGAAAACAATCTAAATCTAATGAATTGATTGTGCATTTTCAAGAACTGAAGTCTAAGAATCTCGTGCAATCGTTAACCTCCATAAAATGCAATGTCATGCTATGGACATTACATTTCGTAATGAAGCTAATGTGTTTTAAGAGAAAACAAAATTTACCTGAAATAACTTGCATAAGGATTTTGAAAGGAAATAAGACGGAATATTGACGAGCAAGAATCAATACATCATCGTTATCGTATTCATATGACATGTTTTGGAAATCAATTGACGTAGTGCTCAACGAAGACAATCGAGTACCCGATAGAATCTATTCCAGTGACATAGCTCTAAGTGTTGATTGTAGGGGACATTGATATGAACATCATTTTCATTAATGGTATAGTATAATAAAATAATACAAGACAATTAGGTTATTGGAAAATGAAACTAAGGTCAAAGTTTTGCCAATTTCTTGTGAGTGCACAAATGTTGTAAAACAACAGTTACAGTAAACTTTGTACAAGGCAATTTACTCTTAACGGCCACTTTTCCCTCTTTCCTCTTACAGACACAATAATTGATTGACTGAGCACAAATTATTGCCGACCGTAATTACACTACCAATGGTTTAACCGATTGTTTACTTGAAAAATTCATGTGAAATTCGGAGAAGAAGTTGCATAACAAGTGACAATGACATGCTGATTTAGTTTCTGTACTAGTACTCAAGTAAACCAGTAATAATTTAACATTTAATGTAAAGTATGCATTTTATGTTAAATACTCTTTAACTAAAGGTTCCTCCTCTTGTTTTGTAAATGGTCTAACGGAACCTGTCGGATATTGCACTCTTCTGTATATTCGAAGGTCTGTAAAAGTAGTATACCTGATAAAAACATTAAATACAGAATAATAATCTTTTTAAGTACATTTGCAAAAATTCAAAATGTTACCCTTAATACTGTTAGAACTCGTTAGTAATTATTCTAATATTGCTGACAAATCTCAGGTAGCTTATGTGTTGGCATATGATTCTAGGTGATAAAGTTGTTGTCTCATTATAATTTTACTTTATTCAATAAATATGGTAAAATTATAACTCAGTCTTTAGAAATACTGGTTATGTATGCGGTTCAGTTTTTGGCATTTTGTTATTTCATAGTAGCGCAGTATTAAGATTTCCCTCCAAGAAGGTCTTTACTTACACTTAATATGACAGAAAATTTGGTATTTAATTAAGTAATAATTGCATTTCAAGGACTTTAAATAACTGAACCGATTCTGGTTGTTATGATATAGTTATTGCTCTGTTTGTCTAATGCTTTTCGAAATTTGGTCGTTAAAAACTTAACATTTCTTTCTATTTATCTAATCCTCAGTTATAGTAATTAAGCGTCATTTCAACATTCATCTATAAAGTTGCAAAAACCGAAATACATGTATTATGAACAGGCTAGACCATAAGTTACAAATTCAATACACTAGTCCTCTGCATGTAGTACAATTAAGGAAACATAATTTATGAACCACAACCTTCTCCGTAAGACTGGAGTATGATTGTGGTCCTTTTATACAGCTGCTTCAAGGAATTGTCAATCAATATCACATGTCTGGCTTTATGTCATACAAAGAAAGTTTCAATAGATTTTAAAACAAAATTCGAAGTTTGAATCAAATTAGAACCAACCCCGAACATTGAATCAAATTACATCCAGTGAAATGCTGTTCTTATTTTCAGACTCATGCACGTGTTCATACACATTTTTCAAATGTCCAGAGCAGTTCAAAGAAAAGATAACAATTCTGAAAATTGCAGTACATTGCCACTGTGTTGATAAATAGCAAACAGTTGGTACAAAGACTTCAAAACGTATGTGCAATCAGCAGACATGATTGTCTAGCATTATCTATTTCTAATTTCCATCGCTTAACGGGCTTGACTGTAGTTTTTCTATCTTACAGGAACACAGTTGAAATAAGACACGATAATTCCATAGACTTATTATATCACTCTTCACAATTGATATTTGGTAGAAGATTTGATTGTCACAATGAAAAAAATAGATAGAGCACAAATTCAGCACACATGTGTCAAAATATGGAGAAACAGTATATTTATATAAAAAACACAATTAATTTTCATCAGAGATATACAGTCTAATCCACTTCTTGAGAATTCTGAGCAGACTTTAATTTGCATGAAAAACAATTTTCCGGCCAAATACAATTTTCTGACTGTATAACTATTTACTCGCAAAGATGGCAAATGCAATGTCATAAACAAACAAATACATATTCAGCACATGGTGATTACTTCACAGTGAAGTAATACCGGTAACATGCATTGTGTACACCACATACTTGAAATGTTTATATGTTTTGTAAGTATAATACGAATTAATGTGTGTATAATTTACAGGAATAGGCAGACATAGAATAATACTCGATAAAGTTAATTATACAAGTGGTTTTTGTAGTATATATCATGATATGTTTTCTTTCTTTGTCTTGTATTAAAGTCTGCGTCTTGTACCCGTGTGTCACAGTCCTAGGATTTGTATTTAGAAATTTGTTCAACAGAAGATGTACTGTTTTAGTTGAACATTTTGAACTAATGAACAGCAATATTCTGCCATCAGCTTTATATTTAAGAACATTCCTTCATGTTATAAATCAATTGTCATTTTAAATAATCGCAGTATATTTCGAATTTTCTTTCATTTCATTTGACTATGATCAATATTGAACTACGAACAGTTTACTTTAATACAAATTTTCAGTTTTCGCTAAGAATTTAAAGTTGGATGAGATATTTTTGAAAGAAATTGTAAATGACAGCTATGCTTCCCCAGAGAACCAAGGAGCCTATAACAATAATCTTCAAAAAGATAATAGCTTTACATTACTAGTATCTAGAAAACTTCTACTTGTTGTAGCATTTTGTACTCTAGAGATTTATGAATTAATAATATTATTTACAGGAAATGACAGCATGCATGAATATATTTAAGGAATGTTAATACGAAATTCCCTTGACTAGTCTGAGAACATCGATTATTGCAAGACAAATTCCCCGGATGTACACTGGCATTAATAGTTTGTTTTACGATTGTAAAACTTAAAAGAATTCCTTCTCAAAATAATTAAAGTATGTAGATCTAGCTTGCTATATTTCTGTTTAATATTTCTTTTTGATATGATATGAAAAAGTAAAACGTTGCTAATGTATAATGAAGTTGTTCATGGAAACACTGAGAGCCAGTTCAGTTGTACTAAAAGGGGCTATATATCAATTAAAGATAAAATGCTAAATAAATAACTTTCTGAGTTCTTTGTTTCTATAATACACGAAAACTCGCGTATGTTGCAAAAACAAGTATTTAAAACAAATACTTTCATTACTATTCATGTGTTCGTTTGAACAAGGTCAGTCCGCAAAATGTTCCCCTGATCGTTTTTGAAAAAAGCATTGTGCCGTAGATATCTCGCCACTCAAGTTCAGGTTAAATTTTCGCCTTATGGCTCATGTCGAAACATTAAAATTTCCCGTCATGAGTAAAATACCATAGATAACGCATTTTGATAAATGTTAAAGTAATTCTTGAAAGTAAAAACGGGATAAATGACTCTACGTAAACGATGTTTTGACTATTTTTAGAGACAACACAAAAAGACATATCTGTAACATATTAGAGTTATTGGAGCACTTAAAGGGGCACTCCCTATATCTAGCAGATTATATTCTCCAAACATAGATTATGAGTTCAATGAACGTAAACTGATAAATATATACAATTTCAAAGAAGAACCTACGGCGAAAAATGCCTCGTTTTACCACAATTAATAAATGAAGAGGTATTCTGTAATAAATCGCATCCACCCATTAATTGTACAACAACAACTCTATATAGATTATTGAATGGTTTACGGTACTGCAGCATATTTTAAACCGCTGATTTTATCGATAATGACTGGAATGCGTTGCTGAATTTTTTAGGTTAAGTTATGATAAATCCAAAGATTTTATTATTTATGTTTTGGGGTTATTTAGTTTGACATCCGTTATCGGGTTTGTCCCTTTAAAGGGAGTATGTTTCAAACGGGATATTGAGAATGGCTGTTGTAAGGAGAAAGAAACATCCGTATGAATTACAATGGGGTTATTCCCGCTTGATCCTCGTCTCACTTACATTTTAACTAGCAGTAAAATATAAGAATTTGAAAATTTTATTCAGACAAAATTTTCTTATTATTCCACAAACACCTTAGCATTGTGGTCTCCAGATATCACATTAATTTTATCTTTGTTCATTGGTGTCATTTATCACATTTCGTGATCTTTGACAATAAAATAAAAGTAGAATATTTCGAGATATTAAGCCAGCACTGTATTGGAAATGGAGAACATACAGAAGACATTTCATTACTATTCGATGCGGTTTTATAAAACCAAATCTGACGTTTTCAATGTTCTATAAGAGGAAACTAAACCGTGATAAAATAACTCAAAACATCACGGCATCTATCTAACGGTGATTGCAAGATGTTGTCCTATAGAATTTGATATAGTAAAGGCTTAAATCGTGATTAACCCCGAATTGTTCTTGAAGCAGCATTCAAATAATATTTGAATACATGTCCATCGTGAGTGCACTCCTTCTGACAAAACATGTATGTCTGAGTACATAAAGCCCGCGCATCGAATTGGTCAGATTACAATATATTCTCAAAGGTTTTCTTTGTGAACGCAACCCATGCCATCCCTTCAATTTCTTGTATTTAATATCCTTTAAGTATCTAACATAAAAATAAGAATGAATGACTATCATTGAGTGGGGTCCTTTGTTCAACAACAGACGCATCATGTGTAAAATTAATGTTCCGATTCCTAACGTTATGTTCTTATACAAAGTGTACTTTTATTATGTGTGTTCTTTGTCCCTTATCCGAATTTACTTGCTATTTATTAGTAAACAGTACATACACTCCGTTTGAAAGAGATTAATGAAGGCAAAGTATAGTCCCTTTTCTAGCTGTCAAAATAAATTGTGTGGCAGCTGTGACCTTTTCAAAAACTGCAAATCTATTATTGAATCAGTTCAATTGTAACAGTTTAATTCATCGTTATATGTTTTTTCTGTATTCATCCATATTGTTAAGCACATGTATTTATATGCTACTGTCTTATTTCGATTACTTTTGTTTTTAAGCCGGGCACATACCCTCGGCCTCTTTTAACTTGTATATTCTTATCTTATAAAGACAGTAACTTTCGCTCTGTTTTCATGTTTTTGGTAAGGGCAAATTTAAAATAATTAAAGTCAGAATTCGAAATAATTTATTGATATTATGAAAATGTGCACACATTTGAGCATAACTACCAAGTATTATCAAAAGCTGTCTGTTTAGAAGATAGTAATAAGCCCTTTAAAATAATGTGCTTAAAATCAGTTGTGGTCAAACTTGAAACTCTCTTTAAGGTTATATGCACAATAGTATTTGCTTCTGCCTAAACCTATAGTGTTATGATACAATTTTAAGCAACATAACTATACTCCATGCCTTATCTTAAAAGTTCACATAACATATCTATGCACGCAACGTTTCATTGAAAATGCTTGTTTCAGTTATCCCTTTTTATATGCAACAATGAATATTAGGAATTGTTTTCAATGCATTATAAAATAAATTGTTAAAAGTATAACCATTATAAAATTTTCTAGGATAAACAGGAAAATTACTACAGGGTTAAGATGACTTCAGATCGTGCTTCTTTGATAAATTCGCATTGTTCACAAAAGACTGATTTCGCTCATTCAAGCAAATGATTACAATATTGACCTGAAGCTTGTGTCTGATATAGTTATGTCTACAAGATCGATCTACGAATTTAAATGTTCGCTTATTTATTCACTTGTATCTATATTGGTTCTAAATCAGACATCAGTAAATACCGTTAGGGATTCTACGAAAACTAAACATAACTAGTCTCATAGTATCCTCAAGAGACTTGCTGTACTAATTAGTATTAATTAGTATTATACATTTTTGATAACCTAGTTTACAGATACTCATTACAAAAGACGTTAGATATATTAAGAACGATTCAACTCAACCTTGTGCTGGTATTCCAAAAGATAAAATGTTTACCTGAACTTTTAGTGAATCTTCTTGTCCGACAAAAGACATGCCAGTACAACATTTTAAGCTTTTCGCGTTGTGTCCGTCTTCTTGTCGTGTTCTGTTAACTTAATCTATATCCCGAAAGTGAAAGACGGATATTCAACATACAAAACAATGTATATAGAGCATACGCTAAAATAGCGGTCAAGTTCTTATTCTATAATATATGTCTTCAGCTGGTCAAGTAAGTAAAGAGTGAATAATACTACCGTCTAACAAGAACAATCTTACAAAAAGATGAAATATGTTAAAGAGAAAGGAATGATTAAGGTCACAGATAAAATGTGGTGGCTGCACTGAGTATCCGAATATAACACATGGGGACATGTAAGCCAATTGGCGCTGACATCCGGTTTATAAATAACTTGCTCTACTTTGATATTAATCTCTAAAATAGGGGTGGGCAATATTTTGCAATAAATCAGTTAGCGTAATATTCTTCTAGGCAATGATATTTTACAAAATGATTTCAAATATTGCAATATGTAAAACAGGGTACAGTTTAAAGTCAGCACATATCATCAAAATAATAATAGTTCTATTGGATGGTTATAAGTTGACAAGTTTAACTGGCTCATGAGTCCTGCTCTATTCATATTAAATTGCATGTTGTAACATTTAGGTTTATATCTGTAGATTGGAGTGTTGTGACAAGGCTTGGTACTGGAATGTACTATAGTACCGGGTATTTCATGTTTCAATACATCTGTCAATAAATCCAAGAGTACACTACTTAGATATGATAGTTTTGTTTGGGTTTCCGCTTTTCTTTGTGAAACAAATGTTTTGCAATATATCACAATATAATCGCAAAATCAAGTAATATACTGCAATATATTGCAATGCCATTTTCGCTGGCAATACCAAGCCCTACTCAAATATAAAAATAAGTGAGGTGCACACGTAATGAAAGCAAACCTTTTGTCTTACTTACGACGTCTTAAAAGCATAAAAGGCACTAGACGATCTCCTATTTAACATACTCATTGCGGTTTGGTTGCAACTCTCTAAACTTAAACGTCTTCAGAAAGTCAATAGTCGACTCTCCTCGCTGTGCGTATGTAGAAATAGAAACTTCAAATGTTTTGCTTCTATCTTGTCCTAGCCTGGCTACCAGGTAGAGTACATGACTCATAATGGACATACCCTTGTCGTTTGTCGAGTACATGAATACAGTATTGCCACGTGGAACCAAAGCCCCATATAGATTTATTTTTTGGCATTATCAACTTGAACTTGAGATCTATAATTCAGCAAAACCTAGTTTTACTAATTTCAGTTCTCTATTTTCAATAATGTCTAGCACATTGTACATTACATGTACAAACAAGCCATTTTTGTCAGTGCCTGTTAAACATACTAAATTATAAAAGTGACACGAAATGAATTATAAAAAAAACGATGATGATAATGACAATGATGATCAATGTGAAGATGATATATAATAAACCATGCTAAACACGTTATACACCGAATATTATACAAAAAAGGGATACAAACTTTCCTTTATTTCCATTGTGGTCTTCAATAAACAAAGTGACTAGACATAGAGAGGCATGCTGTTAGAACATATTAATGACAATAGAATGTATGTGACATTAAGAACAAAGTTATCACAGTGGAGATAGGTAATAAATGAATAAAAACTTTCTAGTTAAATCTGACTTAATAGTTACTAGATATCTAAAAGTAAGTGTCGTCTAACAGCATCTTTAAAATTTGCAAGCTTGGTATGATGCCCAAAAAATGGTGGTAGTTTGTTCCAAAGGCTACATCCTATATAAGAGATTCTATGCCAAAGCATTTGATCTTAGGTAGAACAAAACAACCAATGTCACTTGAAAAATGGGAGGAGTCTGGTGTAGTTATATGCTCACTCAAGTATTCTGGAGCTAAGCTAGTACTTGAATACTTTGTATTTTATTGTACATGATAACTTGACAATAAATATTCTTTAAACTAAATCCCTTGAATGTCCTTGTGCTGTAAAAAAAGGAATGGCTGTGCATAAAATTTATAGTAATTCCCATACAGTGGGTAATACATAGTGGGCACACCCATTATTCAGAAGAAGAATGAAATTCCAAGCATGAATTAAATTATCTAAATTGATACTTGTCTGTCTGTCGCAATTTGATTAACGAGAAAGATTTGCATGAAACTACCAAAGGTAATTTCAATAATATAAAATCGATGTTTTGATGGCTATCTGACTAGACAGAAATTGACTATAAATAAGTATGAAAATAATCCACAATGGTAATTCATTTTCACAGACTACAAACATTATTGTACAAATAGAAATTATTGAAATTCTGAATACAGATATTTGCAGGAAGGATGTAACAAAAACTGTTCTATTTATTTCTGTTGCAAAGGTGACACCTGGAAATATTGAGAAAGAAATGTTTTTCGTAAATGATTCCATAAGAATTTTGAAATCATTCAATATTTGTATGAGCGTTTTTGCACATTGTATGCTTTCTGATCACATGCCATAGATAAAAAAACATTCGTTCGCTTTGATAATTTAGTATTTTATCAACAGACATCAGCCGCCAAATACCACATATATCTTTGTCTATTTGGATCATTTATCACTGTACATTGTTGTTTGATAATGAAAGCTAGCAGAATGTTTTCGAAAAGTCCTTTGATGGAAATCTATACCAGTCTGCGGGGATTGTATCAATTGGCAGAGTTATGATGCTAAGAAAAGCTGCAATAACTTTTATGTTCTTCTTAATATTCGACGGCTTGCACTCTATATTATCTCTATATTACTTTCACACGGAAAAGTAAAAGTCGATAGGGAAATAAACACCAGTGTTGTGTAAAAATGGGCATGTCTCAAGAGTTAGGTAAATGATATAGACAATTATTGTAAACTTTTTACAACAACATTATTAGATATGTCTATTATATAATAATTTGCTAGACTTTTCTTGGTAAGTGCACAAGTGGAAGAAATAACAATATTACAGTACATTTACGTGTAAACCAACATTATATCCGGCTTGTTCATACCAGAAGAAAAAAGTGCTAAGGCAGTGTACAAATTGTTGTCAATAGTCATTACGCCACGTATTGTTCAAACAGACATTTCAAATGATGGAGACATGCTACAATGTTGAGTAGATGTTATATGACAAGTAATGTATATTTAGTTCAATGACCTACAATCTTTTGTCAAATAAGCTACAACTATTATATCTTCAGTGCAAACTACAGTAATCTCGTCTCAAAATTTTAATATAATTATGTTATAATGGGTTTTCGCATAAACGTTTGGCCAAGATTTGAGATAGACATAATAATGTTGATTTTTCCAGAGTTAGTCGAAAATGGCATTATTTCATTATACGTCGATTCTAGGAAATCTTATTCGCTTATGTATCCACCGATTTGGTCGTTAATTCTAAACAGTAGTCTGGAATACATTCTCTTTTAACTGTACACTCTAATATTGTATAATACAACACAAACATAATACTGTGACAGCATATCATATGATGCGAAACATGACAAAATGGCCTTTCAATGTAAAATAATGTGTAACTTTTGAACTACCAGAGATACACATTTGATGTTGGTACCATTTTAAAGCGTATATACTGGAATACTATCAAAATTTCAACGACAAAAATAGTTATGAATATTTATTGACTGAAATGGCTCGTGCTAAAATTCGAACTTTTATAAAAACTATTGAAAGCTTGAAAAAATGCGTATATAAGAGAACAGACTTTGAGATTTACAAATGGCTGATCTGTGTCAAAGTTACGGTTATTAAAAACTTTGCTAATTATCATAATTATGCATAAATTATGCAAATGAGCTAAATTTTAAATGCTTGTATTTTGGCCTAAATTAAGATATTTTAAAAAGAAAGACATCCTTGGAAAGCTGAATGTCTCTTGTTTAAAGATACAGTGGGTTCATTAGAATTAGAAGTAACCTTAACAGATTTGATTTTTTGCAAGACCGTGTCTTTTAACCTCATTAATATTCATGATGAATCCTGACATAAAAAATTAGATGGTATTCATATACGTGCTCTTTTATTTGGTACATCGATTTAAACTGTAGCATATTTACTTCAAAAGATATGACATATTTGACCCATAAAGGCCATTTTGTCACTTTGCGCATCATATATTGTCCAGTGCCAGCATATTGACAAATAATAAGGACTCTGTCAAAGTTTATTAGTAACATACATATTTGTACCTGCAAAAAACTTTGAATTTAATTGCAAATCAAATTGCGTTATTGCAAAAACATATAGTGCTGGTTGATACATTTGGATGGGCAATATCTCATATCCAAATGTTAACCGAGCAACAAAATACAGTTGCATGGAAAGCTTTGGTACGATCGAAGGAGCAATTGTTTGTATGTCAACTTATTAACTTTTTTATTATACTTCTTCTGCTTCTGTTATCTTACTAATGGGGTTTTCTGTGTAAAATTACAATTATCAATAGGTCAACATTACTAAGATACTACTGACGTTTTCAGTATATCTTATTGATCCGCCTTATGAAGATTCATTTTTAAATTTTATTTCTTATTTCAAATCAGACCAATTTAGATAAATTGTAAATTTAACTTTCTTTCTGTGTCAAGGTAGACACACAGTTAACTAGTTTATAATAGTTTGGATATATATGTCGGAAAGTATTTTTCTTTCATCATCATGAGACATTTCAGTATGACTCATTCATATATAACGTACAAACTCTATTTTCATTAACTTCAAATTACTGTTGTGGTCAAAGGTACATAAGAAATTTATAAAAACAACCATACTTGATTTATTACGATTTTCAATGCTGCCTAAAACATAACTAGATTTTATTTGTGAAATGTTATTATTTTTGTAAATTACACTGCTTCTATTCCTGTAGGAAAGAATTAGATAAAATATTGCCTTAAACACCGTCTGTTAATTACACTTTGGAGAGAGAGAAAATCTGTCTGTTTGTCATGGCGAGTACAGTTTCCTAGAGATCAATGAATAATCGCATTATTAAAAGGCAACAACATAATTAACTAGATAACAGCAAGTAACATTCCTTTGCCTGGTTGGAAATATTTATTACTGGTTTTAACAATTAGTTCCCCGGAAAGTCGTTGATAATTGCTTTCGAAATGTAACAGTTTCCCTTATTGTATCTCAGCATGTAAAAGGATAGAAAAAATGTATTTGCAATAATATTCTTGCATTGGTTTGCAGACATTTGTATCGTAAATTTGCAGCTGTCTGTAGTCTTGATAATAGTTTGGTAGCACAATTGTTGAAATAATTAAAAGGGAGGATACTATTATATCTTACAAGTGTTATTATATATTAACTGTTCTCATGTTTGTTCTAGACAATCAACAGTATTCACTTTCTTAACAATTTTCAGTTTTGAGTCTGCCCACAGTCTCTTTTTCAGAACCAGTCATATACACAATAGCTTTATTAGTAACCGTCTGTGTTGCGAACGTCTTGAACATGGATGCGTCATGTCCCAAATATCTATTTACAAAATGATATAATTATATTGATACAACTAAATGACAAAAAATACAAAACATGTAAAATCTGAATATATTGTTCGATGGACGAAATAGTACTTCACGTTCTCTGTTTGCTAAAGTATCTAATACATTGTAAAGTATGTTGCTGTGCTTTTCTGATAGGATGTATCATTTTGATTTTCTTTAATTTCATTGATTGTGTTAAGATTTATTTACATTCGCCCTGTCAGAGCCTATGAAGAAGACTTAAACCAGTGAACCCCAGCAATGCAACCCAGAAAAGCAAAACGCTTATGTCATCTCTATTTTTCAGTTGCCTAAATCTTCAAATCTATTTGGCATGTTATCTTTCTTCTTTAGTGTCACTTATCACACTGTGTGAAGTGTAACAAGGTAAGTAAAAATAATTGTTTTACGAAAGTAAGAAAGCTTTGGATAAGTCTCGGTGAAAGGTGATGGACTTAAAGTCTAAGAATCTCTATATTATCTCATGCAATCGTCATGCTCCATGAAATGCAATGACATGTTTTGAAAAGTTTGCAATTAACTTTTTACAAAAAGATCATACACATGAAATAGCTTGCACGTAATATCAAAACTAAAATAAAAGGGGATGTCGACGATTAAAAGAAGCTATACATCATATTGATATTGACATGTTTTGGAAATCAACTGACAAAGTGTGTTCAAAGAGGACGATTGAGTACCCGATAGCATCTATTCATGTGATGTGTCGGCCGTAAGGAACATTGATATGAACATCATTTTCATTAATATGACAGAATAATGAATTATATCTGACAACTACATTGAGTAGGTTATTGGATCAGGAAATTAAGGTCGAGGGTTTTCCAATTTCTTGTGAATGTACAAATGTTGTAAAACAACAGCTATAGTTCAAGTTTGTACAAGGCAGTTTACTCTTAACGACTGCTTTTTCTTACGATGTTCCCTCGTTACTCCTACAGAAACTATAATTGATTGACAGAGCACAAATTATTGCCAACCATAATTACACTACCAATGGTTGTACCGATTGTTTTCTGGAAAAATCCATGTAAAATATAGAGTAGTAGAGGCATTACAAGTGACAATGACATGCATATTTAAATTCTGAACATTGCAGGTTTCGAAATCACTTTCCTGATACTAGTACTCGAGGAAAGCAATAATTATTTAACATCATGATTTATGAATCATGCATGTTTTGTAATCTGAATAACGAAATCTGTTGGATATTGGTCTCTAGTGTGTATTCGAAGACCTGTGAAAAGTCGTTTTAATACAGAAAAATAATGTTTTAAATTAAATTATTTGTAAATAAAGTACATTCGCAGAAGTTTCAAAATGGTACCGTTAATATTGTAAGAACTCGCCGGTATGTCATATTTCTAATATAGTTTATAAATATCAGGCATCAATAAATCTGGTTGAATAAAAAATAAAGTATTTGGGCAAACTTTTGAAAACTGGTAATGTCTGCGGTTCAGTTTTTGTTTTGCATTTTGTGATTTCCCAGTTGCGCAGTGTTTCATTTTCCTTTCCTCAAAAAATGTCTATATTGATTACAAGAAGTCTTTAACTCTTTGCTTTGTTTTCCGTGATTATCTCTTAAAAAAAGTTCGTAAAAATTATTTAAAGACTATTAAAATCTCCTTCATAAGTGTCCCCCTAAACCACAGGAGGTCTAATCCCTTAATTGTTTTATGACCCCTTATCAGATAGCTTATCATTAGGTACTTACGGACATTCTTCAAAGAGCATATATTTTATGACATGAAGAGATTATTCATTCCTGTTTCTTTAGAAATTAGCTTTTTCCAACAAAAAACTGATTTAACACAATAATTTAAAAAAAACATTTTATTTATTTTCCCTTATCATAACTAGCAAGGTTTATAAAATGGGCCCTTTTTTTTTTTTTTTTTTTTTTTTTTTTAGAGAATCACGTAACAGTTAATTATCTTTAATGATTATTTTCATTCTGTCCACAAACTGTCTATAAAACTTAAGTTTTATGAAGTTTAGTATGGCTCTTTGACTGAAATGAATAACTTTAAGTGGAACAGTAACATTGTATATTCCTCTCAGACTGTAGCCAAATCAACTAATTTGAGTAAATTATTTACATAACCTAACATTTCACTCAGTGCAAACCTTTATGATATTACTTTGACAATGTACTAAACACCACATGTATTTAATATGCGTAGATTCTGTTGAAAATAATAGGTAAAATACTAATTTTCTTCAGTCTTACTTTGTCATTTTTTTCATATATTAGAAGTTCCTAACTCTTTTAATTGTGTACACTAGCATTTATCAACCTTTATCTACTGTAAAAGTAGTTACATGTATACAGTAGCTGGTTACGGAAAACAGAAGCTAGTCTATCATTTGCTAAGACCCCTACTATGAATACACATGTCTGTCAGGACTCCTGTAGCCACATATCTTACATTCTTGTTCAATTGTCTTTAAATGATAGAGAAGCTAGTCATTCTCATAAAGAATTTGACGTGAAGCGATGAAAAATGAAAAAAATCAAATTATCATGAGCGCTCATAAAAGCTTACAGTCTGTTTTTCAGGTATAAAGATTTCCATCCAAACAGTTCTTTGCTTACAATATCATTAAACAGACTTTTGATATCTAATCATTTAAACGTGTCTTTCTTTTTATCTAATGCTCATTGATGATTCAGCGTTATTTCAACATTGATCTATCAAGTTGCAAAACACAAAATTTAAATAGCTTAAAACATAAGTAATAAATTCAATACACTAGTCCTTTGCAGGTATCACAATTAAGGAAACATTATTATATCAACCACAACCTTATCCGTAAGACTGGAGGATGTTTGTGGTCCATAAATGCAGCTGCTTCAAAGAATTGTCAATCAATATAACAAGTAATACCCTCTCGCTTAATGTCACACAAACAATATTTCATTAGTTTTTAAAAGAAATTTTGCAGTTTTAATGAAAGTAGATCAACCCTTGAACACATTGAATCAAATTAAATCCAGTGATACGAGTGCTGTTCTTCGGGCGTTTTCTTAAGTCTTGCATGGTATTGACAACTAAATCTAATTACTTGTTAGATTGTCCAACTTACTCTGTGACTGGATACTCATTTTTCAAATGTTGAGAATAGTTCGTAGGAAACGATTACCACTGATTAAAGTGACATAAACACATCTTACTGCACATAGTGTATTTTTGGTGACACTTTTATAAAAGCAATTCTCTGTTGCTGTGCATTTAAAGCAACTCCTGCATGCAGTTGGTTTTGTTTTGAAGACTGCCCCAGTCAAAATAGGAAAAGTTATATTTTGAAAGTTATTATTTCGTACTGGTAGGAGGAAGAGTGTGGTGTATTGGGTTAAAAGCTATTATTTCCTCTACCCTTTTTTACACACACCTATTTCAGCTGTTTTTACTTGAAAAAAATGTGCATAATTCTACTTTAAGTGCCTAATCAGTTTCAAGTCCTACAAGCTAAGAAGTTAGAATTAACACATATTCTTATATCGATGCATCGATGCATATGGAGTAAAATGTGAGAAATAATCGATTTGTTTACCCCAGTAAAATAAATAATTCAATTGTAATCATTTAAGTGAACATTTATGCCTGAGAAAGGTCGGTTTTGAGGAATAATATACATTAAAGTCAAAGGTCTGCTATTGTAAAAAAGATATACTGATAGCATAATGATATCACCATGTTCTGTTCACTTTAAAATACTGTTGATACATTCATCTCTTTTGTATTCAAATCGTTTCTTCACGAAAAACAGTTTCAATAAAGCATTTCTTGAATTTTTGCAATGATACTGTTCTATATTTCGAACATGTGCATCGATTTAAAAAGTTAAGTTATGAATGTTTATGATACAAATAAAGGTCATTTCTGCCAGTAAGACATATTTCTTGGTCAAGTAAACGCTACTTGTCATTGTGGTCCTGTGACTTTAATATTAATCGTAACTGCAAATGATTGAGCGTTGACCGATAGAACAGTCTTATTCTTAAGATACGGTATTTAAGTAGCTAGTGTTAACGCCTATCTCAGCGGAACTATTTCTTATTTTAAACGAGAAATTACTGCAGCTAAGCACACGCTAAATGAAAAAGAAACGTTGAAATTTTTGGTAAAATAACTACGTAATATTCTTTAAGGAACAAAAGTAAGATTGTCCTTGGACAGCACTATTTTGTTATTTCTTTTTCTTTCCTTGTTATTGAACTAAAGCGTAGAGTTTACCTTTTATAGCTTCTCATTGCGTGTGTTAGCTATATTTAAAATATGAGGATACGCATTAGGTAACAATAGCAATTTATACAAATGTGATTGGTTACCTATTAACATGAACGGAACACGTTTAGTTTTTCTTTATTTAGATACAACTTTAAGTAGACCACTGAAACGAAGATTTAAGTAAGTTTTCCCTGAAGGTGACTTGAATTATCTAATTTTTTCAAGTTCAAAGCAAACTTAATATTAAAGAGACATAAGATGCCAAGCTTTGTATTACTTAATTTGTCACTTGTCTGTTTGCGCAGTTTTAATAGGACATGAAACCAAGTGGTACAAAAATTAGCCCTTAACATACACGTTTTGAATGGATGAGCATGAAATTTGTTGGTCAATCAACTCTCGAGACTTATTTGTTATATTTTAAGGGTTATATTATTTAAGAACATTGAAATAGTGGCAAGATAAAAAAAATGTATTTATTTCTATTGCATCAGTGAAATATGTCAGTTGACAATAGTAAAAACAATGATTTAAAAGTAGGTTGATACTTAATGATTCTCCTTAAGACTTTGATGTAGGGATATAAGGAGCGTTTTTTCGCTAGAGTGTGAAATATTAGGCAATATAGCAGTTACTTTTAAACAGTTAAGCACGAATAAGTGACGATGATTGATTCCGTGATTACGTTACTACACATCTGATCACCTCAATCTATCACTATCTAAAACATGACGGAGACATTCACCAAATATTCTAACTTTTTATCATACGAAATAGATGAACACTGTAATAGATTATGGTTACATTCCCGGAAGACCGGTGGTCGATGGCAATTAGCTGTAACGTGCTAATTATGATACATGAAAAACAACATTCATTTCTCTGGAGATAGAAGACTGATGTAAATGTCACAGGGTGAGAAAAATGTGCAGCCAGACCGGGGCTCGAACCCGGGGCCTTTCGCTTACAGGGCGAATGCTCTACCGACTGAGCTACCGGGCCGCTTACACTATTCGCCCATTGTGAATTAAGTCCGAACTGTGACAACTCCCCACCATATTGAAATTCGTCCTCGAATTTCGTACGGGTTAAGAAAAAAGAACAAGGTAAACATGATCTCGACGTATATACCAGTCACAGCCCCACGTTGGGCGCCAAATGTCACAGGGTGAGAAAAAGTGCAGCCAGACCGGGGCTCGAACCCGGGGCCTTTCGCTTACAGGGCGAAGCTCACCGCTGAGCTACCGGGCCGCTTACACTATTCTCCCCAATTGTGAACTAAGTCCGAACCGTGACATACTCCCCCACCATATTGAAATTCGTCCTCAAGCTGACTCGTTCTTGTAGCCCCAAATGTTACACTGGCCACCAAATGTCACGGGGTGAGAAAAATGTGCAGCCAGACCGGGGCTCGAACCCGGGGCCTTTCGCTTACAGGGCGAATGCTCTACCGACTGAGCTACCGGGCCGCTTACACATATTCTCCCCAATTGAACTGAGTCCGAACTGTGACATACTCCCCCACCATACGGGTTAAGAGAACAAGGTAAACATGTCTCGAAGTATATATCCAGTCACAGCCCCACGTTGGGCGCCAAATGTCACAGGGTGAGAAAAATGTGCAGCCAGACCGGGGCTCGAACCCGGGGCCTTTCGCTTACAGGGCGAATGCTCTACCGACTGAGCTACCGGGCCGCTTACACATATTCTCCCCAATTGTGAACTGAGTCCGAACTGTGACATAAATATTAAATGGATCCGACATGATGCAAGATACAATGGTAGAAAGTTAAATCATAATTCCCTCATCCAATTTGAGAATATTTATTTGGCAATATTTTTACTTGTAACATGTTTTTCAGTAATTAAATGTTATAAACATTTCCTTCTCTTCGGGGTTCCATCTGGAGTAAGTTTCGAGAGCGATTAATTGTGACGTAAAGTTACAACCATTGTGTCATCACTTTCCTAAACACAGCATCTGAATAACGTTTGTTTTATATGATATTGCATCACTTTGATACGTTTGCAGTTAGAAATATATTCTAAAGTACAAGCTGGTCTCTCCTGTCTAGCAAAGACTATATTCAATGTACAAATATTGTACACAGACAGTATTTACTCCCAAAAGACACACTATCATGATCTGTGATATTTTTTCATTAATTAAGGATTAATATACTAAACGAAACTTCTAACGCAAAAATAAATTAAAAAGATCGCTTGATACAAATTTTATACGGAAGACAATTTTAAAAGTAGGTCGCGCATGGAAGAACATCAAGGTAAAAACTCATGTTAAATCTACGGAGGTTTAAACGTTAAATTAAAATTTTCTGCCATGTATTTTTTTACCACTCGGTCATTTTGAAATTTATGTAACGGAAGTATCTACCTAATGTGTCTTCATAAATGCTAGACATATTGCTTACGTGCATCGATAGCTTAAAATAAGCTGACAGATATTGGAAGGGTTGATGATTAAATAAAGAAGGAAAATGGTATGGTGTGCGTTAGACGTTTCGTTTAGTATAGTTTCTGTCATAGCACGTGGGTAAGATCGACATATCCATCACCGAGAGAAAAAACTAAAGATATGTTGTGTTCGGGAAAGTGAAGTCATACTGTTTACAACTTTACGTCACTTGTAATTCTGGCACGTGTAAAATCACCGAAAATGTCCGATAAACAAGAAGATATTTTCTTTTCGTCTAAAAAGGAAATTGAACTAAATTAATGTTTTCGTGTCCTACTGGTGTGTATATGGACATCATGAACTATACGAATTACCAACTGAATTGTGTGTACAGTCCAACCTCCCCGAACGACACCTCCCTACAGTACAGTAATAACCTCATAAAAAGACACGTGTTTTCTTTCCCGTTTCGTCAATTATGTATAAAATCTACCTCTCCAAAATAAAATCAATCTACAACAAAATGATTTCACTATACCAAAGGTTTCCATCTTTTGGAAACTGCATTGTATATCAGAAATAACCAAATATGGTTTACTTTTCCTTTTCACGGTTGCAGAACTTTATTTACTACGATTTCAACTACTGACTGACATTTTTCTCAAGAAAGGGAACCCAAAATAGAAAAGAAAGGCATTCTTAAAGGTAAATTACTAAGAGACCAAATCGAACTTCTTTTAAATCTGGAATTGTAGCGGGCGTCTTCTCACGAGGAAAAATATGACACACTGCATTGAATGTGACCATATTGTGTTGAAAATTTGAGTTTAACAAAATGATTTAAAAAAAAAATATTTGCCTTTCAAAAACGAAACTAGGTTTTCAAGTAATCGAATATACTTGTAATTTTCCAGAAGTCTCCCAGAAAGAGGCTGTGAATAAGTTGTACATAAATAAGCATGTATGCTTTAAAGTATAGTTGAAAGAACTTTACTTCCAATGATGTGAAACGTATATCTCTGACTGTTAACAACATGCAATAAAGCGAAAGTATGACAAAAAACCACACAGGTCAATCTAAGGCAAAACAAAAACATTCACTCGCATTTCTGCAGCAGTATTTCAAACAGGGAAACACGCCACGGCTATTGTAAAAACATTTAAACCAGTTTCAAGCTGTATTTCCCTGATACAATTCCAGATTGAAAAGAAAATTCGATTTGGTCTTAGTAATGAACCTATAAACAAAATGATTGTGATGGAGTAAATGGAACACAGTTCTATCATAATTATACCTAGTCCATTCTGCTACATGAATGAATTCAAAGTTATTTTAGGACTTAAGACTAACCTAAACATTTTTATTTATGGAATTTCCACCAAGTGCCAAGACAATTTACTAACTGATCCTGTTCCAATTGTCGATTGAAAGAAAACTTGATACGTACGTTGTGTCCATAAGTGGAACGTGTATTAAAACTATCTGACACTGATATTATTGGCTATAAGATGGAAAAGGTGAACGGTTTGCCAATTTTCTCTGAGTGCACCTGTACGTATGTTAGAGAACAACACTTTCAGTAAAACCACATATGAGACAATTTACTAAAAAACAACGTGTTCATACTATGTTTGCTAGGTACTCCTACAGGACCAATAATTGATTGATAGAGAACAAATTGTTGCCAACAGTTATTACACTTTTATGGCTACAGACGATTGTTATGTAAAAACATTCTGAAAATTGGATAACATTCGTGATGAATTAATGGTCTCTATTTTTGTGAACTCCACACTTAACACTTTTGCGAAAGATTGCTTTTCAAATAGATCTGCAATTAAAGATTCCTCCTTTCGCAAATTGAAATTTGCGTATGAAAATCGTAAAAGAAAATTAATACATAAAAGTCATGTAACTATTACTCCAAATACTACATGAACGCCTTGGTCTTTCCTGTTGCCGTCAACTACAGGATACACACTGCACAAGTGCACATACCTGTGTTACCTATCATTTGCTATTTTTCGTATGCCAACAGTTAATATAGTAGAATACATACAACAATGATACTACAATACTGATATTGTATAAAGATGAGGTTGATTTTAATGAATTTTTATAACCCGTCTCAGTAGAGAAGTGTTTACTTTCCTCAAAACTTTTCTGTTATGATAACTATTTATATTTTTGATGTGATTTCTGTGATTCTGTCTGAGCAAACTGAAACAAAATGAAAATGGAACAATTACAAGCGCTACCAATGATTTGATGTGAAACGATGACAGCTGTGAAATAGAGTAAAACGCCATAAAATTCCCAGAAATTTACAAATGTTTTTGGATTTTTGGAAATAAACTAATTGCTTTTTAATTGAAAAAAGGTTAAAATGTGTTTCTAAAGATTTGTTTTCTAATTTAAAGGCAAATTGTTAGTAACAATTGCTAGCTACACTGCACTCCGAATTATTGTCTACTTATGTATAAGTCCATGTACAAGTGATGATATCATGCATGATACCTTAAGAGGGTACATTTTTGTAACACTTGACAGAGTAAAGCACATGATAGTTGCTTAGCTCTAATATTAAAACTAAATAAATAAGCTTACTTCCTCTGCGCAGTCATCGTTGACGTTCAAGAAAAATAAAACAATATTAATATTCAAAGTTTTTATAAATAACATATTAAATATGCATTAATCCTAAGTTAGCGATTGATACCACAATAAAGAAACAAATCCCTAGCACGACCTCCTCTGTAGGAATCGGAATCTTTTTCTGTCCTTAATTATTTTATCAATCAATATTACAATGGAAACCCTTTAAATTTGCTTAATGTTACAGAAACAAGATTTCATTAGATTTCTAAAGGAAAATTGCAGTTTAAATGAAATTAAAACCAATTCCTCCGTGTGTTGGATCGGATTAAATCAGGTAAAAAAATGTTTCTATCTCATCACACTTTTTCGTAACGCTATTTGAAAGCCAAATGACTAAAAGCAATTACTTTGTATTTCTGAACTATTTCCAAATAGCAATATGCTTACTTTTACTCCTTTGAATGTTTTTAAGGTTCATTTTGAATTTGTATTATAAGTTAAACATAAAGTAAAGCGACTTTTCCGTTTTGCTTGGCATGGTTTGCAGTAATTATCGGTTAATCATAGAGAATTCAAGAGATTGTATTTACACAGTGCATAAGTCCCTTGAAAGTTGGAAACATCAGAATTACAAATAATATGACATCATAATAAATAGCACGTGTACAAATGGGAAACGGCTACATTAATGTAGTTAAGCTTAGACTTTACTAGCAATACATTTTGACAGTCATTATTACAATATCGAAAAAAAAAAAAAAAAAAAAAAATATGTCAGACAAAATAAAGCAGTCATAAATACATGTATAACAAACATACGTGTAATTATTATAATTGTTCTAAATTGCCTATGTAAGTGAGTAAAAAATACAAAACTCATTTTGACATTCTATTGTTAAGTTATTTTCAAATGGTTCATATATTTTTCACATAATATACTTATTTTTTGTTTCTTTAAGTTATCACTAGAAACTAAGTTTATAAATTTAAACAGACTGGTCTTTCTCTTGTATATCTATATATTTGTTTAACCTATAATTTTCAAATAATTGGCTCATACTATAGGCATTGATACTCTTGTCATAATTCTCTACAATTTGTACATAAACGTTCACAAACAGGTAAATTTTGCCATCGTCCTGTTTCAATAGGAAGCCTATGATTTCGGGTAAAAACGAAATTAATTTTTTTTATAACGGTATGTTGACAATTTGTAGATAAAGTTACGCAGCTTGAATTCGGTCTTTGTATATTTGTAAACATTCATACTCGACGTCTTATTACTTTTTTTGATCTTGTCCACTTATTTTTTAAATTTCAATTTTTCTTTATCATTCTCCATCCACCTATTTCCATGAAGATAAAGATACTAGACGTCGGATGTAATTCATACCTCGCAGGTTATCAAGGCGAATTTTGATGTTTTATTTTTTATGAAAAAGGCTTACAAAGCGTATTTTGCATCATTGTATAACACGAAAACCTATCTAAAGTGAAAATTCTGCGACAGTGCTTATAGAAACGTTGACACGATGACAGAACACTGCATATATTGTTTTTTTCACGTAATATCCCCCGCTGTCCTAAAGTCATGACTGTGCGAATTTCGAGGATGATTTGTTGTTCTCATTTTTTTACGCGACAATTTTGACTGCACATGTCTGACCTTTGAAAATTGTAAACAAACAATAATTCTAACGTGAAACAGTATTTTTTTCAAAATTCAATGTGTTTTGTTGACATCTTATCAATGGGGGTTTCCCGCCAAAATTCAGAATGCACTGCTAACTAGTTTATTTGAAAGGATCGTATTGGCAATGGTTCTGAACAATCACTTGTGGTATGAAACCAAATTTCCTGTGCATTTTTTATCTGCTTTTAAGGAAAATAATTATTTACTAAGTACAAATTTCATTTTAAAACATCTTATGACCCTTGAAAGATAACTGTTTCCGGTTGGGCGCAGGAGTCCTCAAAAGAAATAGTTATTGTTGTTCTCTTTCAATGGTGGGTGGGGTAAACTGGAGAAAAAAGACCAACACAATTTGTTCAGACATTTTTTAGTGATCTTTCATTTCAAAATGTTATTGATGTTATTTTTTATGTTTTTATGAAAATATTTATTAAAAATACAGGAAACATCCCAATTGTCTATCCTTGACCTTCACTTGATGACGTAATACATTTACTCTCGCTTAAAGGTAAATTCCAATGGCGACTGTCAAATAGCAGACGAAAAGAAAGCATATGTTTTGAATTGTGGCTTTTGAAATTTGTTGAATAATTTGAATTTATTTAGAGGAAAAATACTCTTTTCATGTTACATGTTGTTTTGATTTAATGACTGAGATTTTTAAAAAAGGAACGACACGAAAGTCTTACGTCCGCGACTATTGGAAGAAAGAACGAGGATACATTCTAACTTGAGAAGAGTTATTTAGTCCACGCCGATTTCAGGTATTGCACGACGAATATAAGCATTTGTTTACAAAAACACTCCGTCCTACATACTTACAAACGAACAGACCGATAGACACACAGATAGACATACAGGGTGACAGACAAACACACATGCATGTATTATCAATCTGAAACTGCTTTTACGTAGATAAAATTAAAAGAGACAAAAAGTTAATCATTGAATCATGTGGCCAATGTGCAAGCCAGGACTGTTAACTG